>SKCR01047471.1:0-41055 GCA_019454045.1 Zanthoxylum bungeanum
TGTGGTACCACAGTTTGGAGAAGAAAATGAAGGAAGATTGGAGGAAGTTGGCTGATGCTTTCCTGAAGCAGTATGTCACTGACCTAGAGATCGATCTGTCACTCCTCGATCTGGAGAATGTTAAGCAGAAATCGGAGGAGAGTTTTTAGAAGAAGTATGTGGACCGATGGAGGGGTCAGTTGTTGAAAATGCAAACTAGGCCCTCGGAGAAGAACCAGATTAAAATGATCATCAATGGGCACCAAGCCCTCCATCTATGGAAGCTAATGAGGATGACCTCCATGATTACTGATTTTCTGCAGTTGAGGGAAACTGTCATGGATATTGAGGAAGAAGAGGCCGAAAATAGAAAATTTATGGTCTGAACAGGAGGCCCATTGGGGGGACATCGGGAACAAAGCCCGTTTCTGCTCTTGAGATTGCCGCTATCCGAACCGGAGATTCTCCAACTTGGGTAGGCCCTTGTCCAAAGTATTGGAGAAGTTGAAGAGACAAGGACTTCTGTCACCCCTAGAAGCCAAACCATTACCAATCCCCCACCATCACATTATAACCTAAGCCTTTACTGTCACTTTCACCAACAAAAGGGCCATGACCACCGACACTGCGCCCGACTTCGCCATGAAATCCAAGACCTGATAGACTCCAAGAAAATACCCGACCCAAAACAGAACAGCCTGACACACACAGAACCCCTTACCCAACTACCGTGCTGTACCACCACCAGCCTATATGATCAATTCTGGCCTCCCAGAAGACCTTGTCCTAAAATCCTTTCACCTTAAGCCTTTTGCCTGGAATCTGGGATAGTACTAGTGAAGATGAGACTGAGCAGGGGAAAAACTTTTGGCTTGATTTCTCTAGCAGTGATGAGGAAGAAGTAAGGGAAATGACGCGCAGTGGTCGTTTTTACAATGATATGGCAGAGAAAATGGTAAGGAAGTTTTGACAAATGGTAGAGAAGTGGTTGAGAACTGCAGAAAATACTGAGGGGGATATAGTGCTGAGGCAATTGAGGAAGACTAGAGCACAAGTGAGTATCTGGGAACTGTTATGTGCATCTCGGGAGCATAGGCAGGCCATGGTCGAGGCATTGAGCAAGATTGTGGTACCGGAAGATGCCAACCCTGCAATTTTTGTTGGGTCGGTTCAGAAAGAAGCTTTGCAGATATCTATTTCTGAGGATGAACTCCCGGCGGAAGGGAGAAATCATAATAGGCCTCTATTTATCAGGGCCGAGGTGAGGGGCAAGAGAACTTCATGTGTGATGGTGGATGACGGTTCGTCCATCAATGTGTGCCCGCTGAAAATTCTGGCGAGATTGGGTATGAAAGCAACTTGGACCCCTCCAGCATGACTATTAAGGCTTATGATGACAGTAAAAGGGGAGTCGAGGGTACTTTTGTGGCTATGGTCAAGGTAGGGCCCTATTGAAGATGAAGTTGAGTTTACAGTGCTGGACATCCCAGCCACTTTTGCCTTGTTGTTGGGAAGGCCTTGGTTTCACAAACTTGGGGGGCGTGCCTTCCACTTTACATCAGATGATCAAGTTCCCGTATGAGGGAGAATTGTTACTATCCGGGCTGAGGTAGATAATGCCGTGGCTGCCTTGGAGATACAACCTTTCACGAGGTTTCAGGTGTCAGCTACTTTTGAGGAATAGGTGGATCCTAGGGTGGCTAGGATCATGAAAAAATGAAGTTTGAGCCGGGTGAAGGTTCAAAATTGCCAGATTTCAGAGGACAGACTACTCGGAAAGGTTTGGGGTACAAATCTGATGAAGAAAAACCGAAGGTCAAGAAAAAGGGCCTGAAACTGATGGAGTGTTTTGTGAAAGCTTCAGGATATCAAGAGGAGCCTGAACCTATGGAAGTTAATGGAATTGTTGTACCTGGGTTTGAGATCTTCCAGGATATGTTAGGTAAGAAGCTGATAGTTGAAGAAATTGTGAAGAAAGAAGAAGAGAATTGGGAGGAAGAACTAATGAAGTTGGAGAGCCTGACTCTGGGAGAGGACGAAAAGCCTGAGGAACCTGATTGCAGAGGAAAAAGTGTCTATAGATGATGAAGACATTTACCTTCCTGATTTGTTTGAATGTACTTCCGCATTATCAATCCAATAAAAGACACTTTCTTTTGCTTACTTGCCTGAGTCATTTCCATTTACTCTGCACGAATCAAGCATATTTGATATCAGTTCGGCCAGAAACTATGCATTTAACTTGGGTACGCTTGAGAACCCCAAAGAATTCTGATTGCAAGTGAAGTTACCTCTGAAGAGAGGGAGAAACTAGAAGAAGTGTTGGTCAGATATGCCAAAGTGTTTGCTTGGTCCTATGAGGACATGCCTGGGGTAGACAGAAACATTGCCCAACACACAATACCAACTTATCCGAATTGAGGCCAGTAAAACAGAAACTCTTACGGATGAGACCAGAATGGGCTGAGAAAGTCAGAGAGGAAGTTAAGAAACAGATAGATGTGGGGTTCCCTGAAAGTAGTAAAGTATCATGAGTGGTTGGCTAATATAGTACCGGTGCCAAAGAAAGATGGGATGGTCAGAATATGTGTAGACTACAGAGATCTCAACAAGGCTTGTCCGAAAGATGATTTTCCTCTGCCGCATATAGATGTTGGGTTGATAGTGCGGCTTTATCTGCTATGTATTCATTTGCAGATGGATTTTCAGGTTACAATCAGGTTGTCATGGCTGAGGAAGACAAACACAAGACTGCATTTGTTACTGAGTGGGGTACTTATTGTTACAAGGTAATGCCTTTTGGGCTCAAGAATGCAGGAGCTACTTATCAACGGATTGCCACTACACTTTTCCATGACTTGATGCACAAAGAGATTGAGGTGTATGTGGATGACATGATGGTGAAATCAGAGACAAGAGTTGGGCATATTGAAGCACTGGAAAGGTTCCTTCAGAGGTTGACAGATACAACCTGCGGCTTAATCCCAAGAAATGTGTGTTTGGGGTGACATCAGGGAAATTGCTTGGTCATACAGTGGGAATGGGCGGAATAGAGGTAGATCCGAAAAGATCAAGGCAATCACAGAAATGCCTGCACCGAAGACAGAAAAGAAGTCAGAGTATTCTTGGGGAAGATTCAGTACATCAGTCGGTTCATCGCCAAGTTGACATCAGTATGTGAGCCTATCTTCAAACTGTTGAGAAAAGATCAGCCAGTGAGATGGAATGAACAGTGTCAGACAGCCTTCGACAAATCAGAGAGTACTTGGTAAAGCCTCATGTATTGAAACCTCCGAGACCGGGCAGACCTTTGGTATTGTATTTGGCTATAAAATCAGAAGCACTGGGGGCAATGATGGTACAGGCTAATGAGACAGGGGTAGAACATGCAGTCTATTATCTGAGTAAGAAGATGCTCCCGTATGAGGCTCGATATCAGGAAGTTGAGAAGATTTGTCTTACAGTGGTATGGGCTTCCAGAAAATTGCGGCATTATTTCCAATCATACAAGATCCAGGTAGTGGCAAAGGAAAATCCGCTGAAGTATCTTCATTCGGTGCCTTCACTAGTGGGAAAATTGGGCAGATGGTTGGTATTGCTGACAGAGTTTGACATTGAGTATCTCACCTCCAAAGTGATCAAAGGGCGAGCAGTAGCAGAGTTTCTGGCATTGCAACCTGTTGAGGGGGATCAGTATAAGTTTGAATTTCCAGACGAAGAGATCCAAGCAATAACAGTTCAGAGATGGAATATGTACTTTGACGGAGTAGTGAATTACAAAGGAGCCGGAATTGGGATCGTGATAGTAACCCCCGAGGGAGAGACTTTGCCTTTGGCCAGAGGTTGACATTCAGAGTGACTAATAACATGGCCGAGTATGAAGCATGTGCTTTTGGTTTGACAGTATTGATAGCCTTGAAGGCCGGGAGTGTGGAAGTCTACGGAGATTCTATGTTGGTAGTCCAGCAGATGCGAGGAGAATGGGATCTGAAAGAAGAACGGTTGAAACCTTACCTTTTTTACCTCAGAAAGTTGGCACAGGTTATCCCCGAGTGTAAGTTTCAGCACTTACCGAGAGAAGAGAATCAATGGCAGATGCATTGGCTACACTTGCAGCAACTTGGGAAAATCCAGAAAAGTTAGTGATGAGACCGTTGATACTGATAACAGCAAGCAGACCTGTTTATGAGATAGAAAGAATTCTGGAAGTTGAGGTCGACGACGGTAAACCTTGGTATTATGACATTCAGAGGTATCTGGAACATGGTGAACTCCCGGAAGGGGCAGGCATGAAAACAGAATAGCCATTCAGAAGTTAGCTTCCCAGTATGTGACTTTGAAAGGGAACTGTACAAGAGGCAAGAAAACGGTATTCATTTGAAGTGTTTGAGAAAAGAAGAAGCTCAGCATGTAATGGAAGAAATACACGCCGGGGTACATGGTCCCCACATGAACGGGTTAAATCTGTCCCGCAAGATAGTGAGACAAGATTTTTTTATTGGTCAACCATGGAAACAGACTGCGCGAAGATGGTAAAGCACTGTCATCACTGTCAAGCACACGGTAATTTGAATCACTTACCACACACAGAATTGCACGGGTTGTCAGAGCCGTGGCCTTTCTCAGCATGGGGAATTGATATGATTGGAGAAATTCGACCAAATGCATCGAATGGGCATCGCTTCATAGTAGTGGTCGTAGATTACTTCTCGAAGTGGGTGGAAGCCGAATCATTCCGCAATGTTACAGCAAAACAGATGGCAAAGTTTATAGCTCGGAACCTCATTTGTCGGTATGGTATGCCGCATCATGTAGTGACAGACAACGGAGTTCAGTTTCAAGGAGAGACGAAGGCAATGTTACAGAGGTATGGGATAGGCCACCATAAGTCATCACCGTACAGGCCGCAGGCAAATGGGGCAGTTGAGGCAGCCAACAAGACTATAAAGACGATTTTAGCCAAGATAACAGAAAATTGCAGAGATTGGGCCGAGAAATTACCGTATGCTTTGTGGGGGTACAGAACATCAGTAAGAACAGAAACAAGGGCCACACCTTACTCTTTGGTCTATGGAATGGAAGCAATATTGCCAGTAGAAGTGGAAATACAGTCCATAAGGGTATTAGCAGAGGCAGAATTACCGGAACAGGAGTGGGCCGCACAGAGGTTTGATCAGTTAGCACTATTGGATAAGAAGAGAACGAAGTCTTTATATCACATGCAGTTGTATCAGAAGAGACTAGCCCGAGCATTCAATAAGAAAGTACACCCCACCAAGATCAGAAAGGGTGATTTGTACTTAAGAAGTCGAGGCCGTCGACGACAGATCCGAGAGGAAAATTCAGATCTAACTGGGAAGACCTTACATAGTGCAGAAGGTAATGGGAAATGAAGCAGTGAGGCTATCAGACTTGGAAGGAAACGAGTTCACCGAGCCGATCAACGTGGATAGATTGAAATAGTACTTTGCCTGAGGGAGAAAGGACCGAGCGATCACCAAGGGAATTGGCAGAAGACCTAACCCAACGGAGTAGGAAAATCATTCATGCATACACGTAACATTGCATTCTTTCCGTGTTTGTTTTTGTTTTGTGTTTGCAGGTTCAAAGAAAAGAGAAAGTGGTAGAGATGAGCCAAACAGCGTCAGTGTAGTTTCAGTTTTGGGGATAAGTCTCAGGCGGCGAGGCCCGTATCGGCTTGGGGGCGAAGCCCCACATCATCATCAGTTTGAGGGCGAGGTCCCTATTGTCAGCGGTGTTGGGTCGAGGTGCCCAGGGTCGAGGTGCCCCCGTTGTCGGTTGTAGTTCCGGGATGTGTCCCAGGGTCGAGGTGCCCACTACATCATCAGTTTGAGGGCGAGGTCCCTATTGTCAACAGTGTTGGGGTCGAGGTGCCCAGGGTCGAGGTGCCCCCGTTGTCGGTTGTAGTTCCGGGATGCGTCCCAGGGTCGAGGTGCCCACTACATCATTAGTTGGAGGGCGAGGTCCATATTTTCAGCGGTGTTGGGTCGAGGTGCCCAGGGTCGAGGTGCCCCCGTTGTCGGTTGTACTTCCGGGATGCGTCTCAGGGTCGAGGTGCCCACTACATCATCATATTGAGGGCGAGGTCCCTATTGTTAGCGGTTTTGGGTCGAGGTGCCCAGGGTCGAGTGCCCCCATTATCAGTTGCAGTTATCGGGATGGGTCCTAGGATCGAGGTCCACTGCAGCACCAACTCAGCTCGAGGCAGCAGACGAGACAGGTAAGTGAAAATGCATTGCATAACTTTGATAGGATTGTTCAAAGTCACACACTGCACAAGTCCCATCAAAGTGGGGGCGACTGTAGGCATTGCCTTTTTGCATGTGAAACCCGATGATGAGTCTCAGTTGGAGGCACTACCTTTTAAGTAGCGGGAGCCGCGGGAAACGGAGGTCAGAAGGGAGGAGTCAAGAATTGACTCATATCCGGATTAAGTTCGCTGGTTTAGCTTCGGGTTACTTTTTGGTTTTCCGTTTTAAAAATTATTCCCGGCCCAAAACACTCACAAATCACCTAACCTCGCCCCAAAATCCCCGCAAGCACCTTGGCCTTGACTCAAAACCCCGCAAGCCCACACACCTTGTCCACACAAACAACCAAACCACCACCAAAGGCCCACACGCCCCAACCAAGGCCCACACGCCCATTCACCCTAATACACACCCAAATTAAATCAAATATTAAGTTAAATATTAATTAGATAATGTGATTAAATAAAATAATAATTAAATCATTTACCAAATTAAATAAAACATAAAATAAAATCATGCCTAATTTAAACAAATCAAATATGTTATATACCTAAATTAAAAAGATGATATGCCTAATTAAAATCAATTATAAAAAATTAAAATATTGACTTCCTAATCTAACAAATTAAATGCCTAATCCTAACCAATCACATATATTGACTTCCTAATCTAAACCAAATTTGTCCCCCCTCAATCTTTGACTTTCCTTGCTCAACACAAAATCAAATCCCTTCCTTGTGAGATAAGGTGAAGCCCTAGCCCTTCTCTATATAAACCACACTTTTCCAAGGCATTCCCTCCTCCTAGTTCACGCCCATCACAAGATAAAAATAAGCAAAGAATTTCCAACCCCCTCTCCAAGCTCTCCATTCACGCCAATCACAAGAATAAGTAACAAAAAATATTCTTTTCACTCCTCCACTTCATAGCCGAACACATCACCCTCCTCAACCCCTCCATAACGTAAAATAACAAGCCTTTATATCCTCCTAAGCCACCAAAACCAGCCCTATACAGCAGCCTTCCATCACCGAAAATTACAACAAAAAAATCGAACTGCAGGAACACAAAAACTGCATTGTTTTACATGCCCAAACAGCAGTAATTTAACCCCTAAAACAGCAGCAAAATCCACTTAAAACATTCCCTAAAAACCTTAAAGCAGTAACATAAAAAACTGCACTCAAAGCCTCCTTAAAACCGCAAAAAGCAACCCAAACCCCCCTAAAAAACGCAAAAACAGTCCACTAATAGACCTGAAACAGTGAGCAGAAAATACAGAGGAAACATGAGTAAAATGGAGACCAAACAGGAGCAAAACGGAGACCAAACAGCAAGCAAAACAGCAAAACAGTGAGCTAAGACGCTAAACTAGTGAATCAGAGAAGTTGAGGAGCTTTACCCTTCCGATCTCCGTGAAACGCAAGTCCGAAAGTCGGCAAAAAAGGTTAGACCTGAGGGTATCTTCCACATTCGTTTTCTGTTTTATTTTTATTATTTATTGAATATTGTTCGCATGATTGTTATGCTAAAATGCATATTGTGGCCCTTGAGTAGATAAATATGCATGTATCATGAAATAAAGTATGTTGTGGACTTGGAATAAAATAAAAGATATGTCAACTCTCGCGGTATATCGGATGGAAACCCGGACATAAATTTCATAGCCGATTCCGAATGGACAGTAATATGATCTGTACTCGGGATACAACTCCACGTACCACTTGAGTAAACGGCACCCTCTTTTGTTTTATGTTGCTTTGGTTTATTTATTTTTCGTCATTTGAATTCTGCATGTTACTTGTTTATGCATGATTCAATCGAGTGCATGGGCTTAGTAAGTGCGATGAAAGGTCCCCTATTTGGAGGGGTTAAAATCATTTACCACGATGCTTTGCCGCGCCGGTTGATGTGTGTTCAGTTGAATGCAAGATATGTTCAATCGGGCATACTAAGTTTGATATTATTATTTTTTATTCTTTGCATGCATGATTCAATCGAGCGCATGGGCTTAGTAAGTGCGATGAAAGGTCCCCTATTTAGAGGGGTTAAAATCCTTTACCACGATGCTTTGCCGCGCCGGTTGATGTGTGTTCGGTTGAATGCAAGATATGTTCAATCGGGCATACTAAGTTTGATATTATTGTTTTTTATTCTTTGCATGCATGATTCAATCGAGCGCATGGGCTTAGTAAGTGCGATGAAAGGTTCCCTATTTGGAGGGGTTAAAATCCTTGACCACGATGATTTTCCGCGCCGGTTGATGTGTGTTCGGTTGAATACAAGATATGTTCAATCGGACATGCTAAATTTCATATAGTTATCTTTATCTTTGTACTCATCGTAACGAAAGGCGCATGGGCTTATTGTGTTGGATTAAAAGGTTCTCCATTTGGGGGAAGAAAAGCCTAAAAGGCTACCTTTACCACGATATTTGCCGTGTCTTTCATCTATTGATTGCATCGTCTATCCTTGTCTTGGCTCGACCTATTGTCATTGGTGTACCCATATTCTCAGCCCTTGCTTCAGCCTATTACCAGCCAATAGCCACACGTCTTCACGTACATACACTTGCACCCTCCACACGTCCCATGCGCAAGCAATCTACACACATGCCCTTGGCCTCAAGCCATTAGCCACATCAACGCAAGCATAGTCAATCCACAAACTGCCACCCAGACCTGCATGCCACAACACCCACGCTCACGTCCCATTCATTCACGCACACACTGCCATTCACTCTTGCATATACATCCCAGTACACTAACCTAATACTCACCCACTGACTATCGCTAATTCCCTACCATTGCCTTCACGCCCTGAAATACAAACAGTCCCCACACACTCAAACAATTCACGCAATTCGCCTACCATTAAGCCACTTACCACAAGCACAACTCCTCACGCCATAAAGCCACCTTGCACTCACGCACACACTCACAACTCTCACATAAAGCCAACTATACCATTCATGCATGTATTATGAAATCCCATATAGTCATTCTTATCTTTGTACGCATCATAGTGAAAAGCATGTTTATCCCATTGGTTGCATCATTTACCTTCGTCTTGGCTCAACGTATCTGTAGGACACAGGAGCTGGGCGACGCATGCAGTTCTAGACTCAGGGCCTAGTTGGGAGTACGGAGTAGCCAACGGAGGACTAAACCGGAGAATAAAGGAGTCGCCACCCGGTGTGAACCGGGAAAATGATTTAAGGCCGCACTCACCCCTCGCAACGGAAGACCTCAAACCGTTGGGTTCGGAATGGTCCCTTACTTATGTCAATTGTAATGGATGGATTTGTGTAATATTAACCAAGTCTACAAGACATACATTGTTAAAACTACTCTAAATTCCTATAGGCCTAAATCTAAATTCGCATGCTTTGAAAGTAAATTTTTACAACGGCAAACATTCGGCATCACACATCAAACATGCTACATACATAGTAATCTAAACATACCTAAACTTAAATCCCTCATACAAAAGATAAATAACTAAAACATGCTTGAAATAAAATAACGTTCTAATGACCTAATCATGCTCAAATACAAGTTGGATGAAATGGAATACATGAATCCTTCAAGTGGTACGGGGCATTGTATCCCGAGTGCACACCGTAATACCGTCCATTCGGATTCGGCTATGGAATTTATGTCCGGGTTTCCATCCAATATACCACAATAAAGAACACATATTCCATTCACCCAAAATCACATCATACACTAAATCATTATTTCATGTGAACAAATTCCAAATAACATGCCAAACTAACTTTTCAAGCTAAACACATTTTTTAAATCATTATTTTATGTGAATAAATTTAATAATATAAACCCTCAGGTCTAACCTTTTTTGTCGTTCTTTGGAGGTGCGTTATATGGCCGTCGGAAAGGCTAAGACGCCACGATTCCACCGGTTCACTGTTTCGACACTTTGCTCATTGTTTCGCTGTTTCGTCCGCTGTTTCCACTTCGTTTCGCTGCAATTTAAATCTCCACACTTTGCTCACTGGTTTGCAATGAATTATGGGCTGTTTTGGTGAATTTTGAGGGGTATTGGACTGCCGTTTGTTCGGTTTCTCAAAGACTTTCAAGTGCAGTTTTTTATTCACTGTTTCAGTGAATTTGGGGACTGTTTTGAGTGTGTTTGAGCTGCTGTTTTGGGCGAATTTTAGAGGGTGTTTAGGGAAGTTTATTCACTGGTTTGGGGGCTAAAATTAGGGTGATTTGGGTGCTATTTCCAGGGGGCAAAATGGCATGAACTGCAGGCCTAATTAGGGGCTGTTTTGTGTGTTTCTTGGGGCTGAAATGGGAGTGCAGTAGCGTGAATCTTAGGGGCTTGTGAAGGAAGCTTTGTGGGTGACTTCTAGGGCTGTGAAGTGGGGCTGTATGGGCGTGTAGATGTGAGAACTAGGGGCTGAATGGATGCTTGAACTGATTGGAGGCAGTGAAGGAAGGGCTTGGGCGTGAATGTGTGGAGAGGATAGAGGGCTGTTTTGATCTTCTAAAATGCTTAATCTTTTCTGGATCTGTATTAGTGATTACGTGAAGATGAGAGGCAGTTACGTGAGGTTAAGGGGTTTGTTGATTGCTACGTGAGTGGAGTTTTAGGGGTACATGAGTGGGCTGATCTCAAAGGGTTTTCATTGCTCATGCCGCTATGAAGAATGGAGAGTGGAGGCGTTATCTGAAGGTGGAATCCGAGAGAGGAGAGCTTATCTGAAGGGTTGTTCGTGTAGGGAGTATATGCGTGAAAGGGGGCTGCTGCCTAGTTGCGTGGACAGATGAGAGAGTAACACAAGGGCTGCATGGGTGTGTTTTACGTGATTGTTGGCTTCTTGTGATGAGTGGGCTGTGGAGAGGAGAATTAACGTGAAATAATTGAAGGTTGTGAGCTGTGCGTGAATGTGTATTAGGTGTTCCAAGGCAGAAAAATGAGGGTTTATATAGGCAAATGGAGGGCATTAATGAGATTGGCAAGTGATAATGAAAGGTAATCAATTTGATGACAAGTTTTGTTTGGAAATGGAAGGAAGGTAATGTATAATTGTGATTCTTTGTTGAAAATGAATAAAGGTTGAAAGGAAAGGAAATGAAATGACATGTTTTGTTGGGAAATGGAAGAAAGGTTATGTATAATTGTGATCCTTTGTTGAAAATTCAAAAAAAGGTGATGGAAAATGAAGAAAATGAGAGGGGATGGTGATGGGCGTGGGGTGTGATAGCTAAATGATGTGGGGTTGATCTAATAATGCCTTGGAAATTAGGTGTCAAGGTAAAAGGTGAGATCAAAGGTGTAAAGTAAATTGGTGGAAGGATAAATCATGTTTGAATAGTGCAAGGAGGGTGAAATCATGTGCATGGGCGTGGGCTTTATGGATGGTGGACTTGGTGTTTGATTTGTCTTGGTTTCATGGGCTTTGGATGTGGGTTTAGGTGGGCTTAGAGTGGTTTGCGGGAATTTCGGGCCAAAGATATAACTCGAAACGAAGATTCAACAAGCGAACTCCGAGCGAACTTAGCGAATCAAAACCAATAATATGTCAATTCTTGACTTCTCCTTTCCGACGACCGTTTTCCGCAACTTCCACGACTTAAAGGTAGTGCCTCCTTACGAGACTCCTCATCGGGTTCGATATGCAAAAAATGCAATGCCTATAGTATCGTATTACAATTCATATATCCATGTCATGATAGCATTTGAGTATTATTTCTTGTGGTATATCGGATGGAAACCCAGACCTAAATTCCGTAGCCGATTCTGAATGGACGGTAGTGCGGTCTGTACTTGGATACAATTCCACGTACCACTTGGAAAAGTGCTCACATGTGTGCTTGTGTGGTTAGTGTGTGTGCTTGTGTTTTTCGTGAATATAATATGCCAATGAAGTTGTATGTTCGTTGCTACTTTGATGTACTTTCAAGCATGCAATCTTAGATGTGAAATATATGTAAATTTAGGTGTAAGTTTTATCTTGTACATGTGAATTTAGAAGCATGATACTCTTGGAAATAAGTGTTACTTAAACTTGATTAAGTTATTACATAAATCCTATCATTACAAGTGACATAAGTAAGGGACCATTCCGAACCCAACGGTTTGAGGTCTTCCCTTGCGAGGGGTGAGTGAGGCCTTAAGTCTCATTTTCCCGGTTCACACCGGGTGGCGACTCCATTATTCTGCGGTTTTTAGTCCCCTACGGGCTACTCCGTACTCCCAACCGGGCCGCGAGCCCGGGACAGCATGCGTCGTCCAGTTTCTGTGTTCCCACAGTTATCAGAGTAAGAGGCTTATGAGGTTAGTACGGTATATCCCCTGCCGTTAACATCTCCCGAATTGCGAATGTTACTATTTTTCATTTCATACCTCATTAATGGTATTGTCATTATGCTTATTAGATTGAGGTATAGATATGCTAAGAATGGCATCGACCTTAGAATAGTTTTGACACTAGGTGTAAACTATTCTTAAAGTAAATATTCCTAGTCATTGGTTTTGGAATACGATCGAATTCCTATAACCTAAAAGACTAGCGCATGTCGTATATTGGAATTGGAGTTCCAATGGTTTAACCCGATGTACCATGAGTTTTGAAAACTCGTATAGACATGTGGGTATTCATTGAAGCTAATACTGAACGACTCATATGTGATTCCGAATAGTTGGAAGTACACATCACCGTCAATAGGAATCTCCTCAAGTCGAGTAGCATATGTAATCCTTTGACTATAGGATAGCATTGATTGTGTGTGAGATCTTCCACACTTTGATGCCATGTATGTCAGAAATCTTTCATGGTCTGGCCTCTAGATGTTCCTTGGGTGTGGACTGATACACTCAGTAATAAAGTGCGAAGCAAGATATGATCTGTCGGCTTGTAAGTGTACCATAAGAGGTTTAGGTATCTATGTGAGTAAAGTCACGATTCTTAAATCTTGGGCCAAAGTCGATCACCTAGGGTGGATCACATCAGTTATGAAGAATCGTGGACATGTCGACATGAGATGTGTCGGACAATTATGACTCATAGCGTCACTATTTGTACAGATCATGGTATTGTTGTACAAATTAACTATGTGATGAAGGAGATTGCTCTCTTTCATTTGTGATTAGATCACCATGATATATAAATGATATGAGGTCCCTGTGATTTGTTCCTGGATTGAGAAGATATGAGACAGTATCAATCCACGAAGGATAAATCATTAAATATCCATAGTCAGAGTATTATCAAGATTGGACATCGATAATGTGTAAAAGACTAGTATTACACTTGTGCGCGTTGTGAGGGCATAACGGCATAGTTCTCATATATTTGAGTATAGGATACTCATGCAAGTGTAATAGGAGGTTGTGTTTTACCGATGATATGGGAAACATCTTCACTCTGGATAGACCCCATCGAAATTCCATTGATAGTATGACTATGTGTCTATGGAAGTCCGAAATCAGGGTAGGTGTATTTGGTCTTAACCTGAGACTTGCACCGCTAATACTTGCGACAATCAATATACTTTGGTTTTGATCGTCCAGGGCTTTAACCGGTTCTGTGTACGCCTCTGCTGGGTATATTGAGAATCGTAGTGTGTTGGGTGTGATGTCAAGACGGAAGTATCACTCCAGTCATATGGAGATGATGATCGCGTAGGGATACATAACTGGTTCTCTAAAGGGTTGCAACCATCGGGATAATATGACTTGGTCATGATTATCCGATAATAAAGAGACTAGTTGCTAGTAATCCGATATATGCTTCGTACGGGGTAGACATTGTACCAGCCCCAGGCCTTGCATGTGATCATCCGATACTGGATCGAAATACGCAATACTACGTATACTACGCCTGATATAGATCGCTTATTCCTGTAAGCATGTTTCTGGAGAATTGGGTAGGCATGGCGCTTTGCTAGAAGCAAACCTTGTCTTGTAAATCGGTACAAACGTAGTACTAGGTACTTAGGTGTTCGGATAGTCCGACGACCGAATTTACTGCCAACATATCCGGGGATCTCATGGGTCGCTTCCCGAAGATTCACCGATGACGTATAACTCGCACTTTATTAATCTGGGATTAATTACATGAGAGAGAAAATTAATCTGGGATTAATTACGGAGATATTTTATATAGGATAAAATATCAATAAAGAGAGAAAACGATTAATTTGGAATTAATCGATAAAATAATATATTCGATATATTATACGAAATTGGATTTCGACGCGGAATTGAAATTGGATTTTAATTCGGGCGAACGAGTTAATTTAGAATTAATTCGTTTGCGACATGAATAGTGATTTCGCTAGGCATAATCATTTAATTACGTCGCAACGGAAAATTCGTTAATTTGGAATTAGCAAACCCGAGCCCAGGATTGTTTGCGAGCGCATTCGTATTTCGAATTCGAGTGCGGCACGCAAGTCACATCAAGCGTCAAATCGCTAGTCGCATCAAGCGTCAAATCATTAGTCAGTTTGAGTGATGTGACAACTTGTCACTTGATTGACTTGAGTGATGTGAATAGTTGATGGAAGTAGTTGGAATTAATTGCCTTGACTTTTTGTATTTGATAAATCAATTATTTAATTTTTGGTAATTAATTATTGTGTATTAGATACACAAAATGAAATACAAAAAACACTTCCATTTCTCTCTCTCTTTGACACACGGTTTGGAGCCAAAAACTCTTCTTCTCTCTCACGCCCATTTGGGCATTTCTTCTTCTGTTTTTTCTGGGAAAAAACCGAGAATGAAGGGAAGCAAAGTGTGATGTTTTTGTGGCAAAAACATCAAGAGCTAGCACTCAAAGAGACATGCGAAGGTGATAGGGAAACCCACCCGTGAGCTTGGAATCACCATGACAAAACTTGGAACTTGGATTCTTGAAGATGTCCGAATCCATGGAGGACAAAATCTGCAGTTTACCGAGAACCACAAGGACTCAAAGTTTGAAGATTTTGTTCGTCGCATCGCAAACTGATCAATGTAAGTATTACGCAACTTCCTTTGATGTATTCGCATGTATGTTTTATGCTTGTTATTCGATCCTCGGGACCGTAGAACTCCAACAATGGTATCAGAGCGGAGTAAAAGCATGAAATTTGATTTTGGGCTTAAAATTGGGTAAAATGTATTTGAGCATGATTTTATGAAATTGGATGATTGAGTTTGCTTAAATGTGTTTTAATTGAGGATTGATTAGATCAATTTGATGAAATTTTGTTTAGAACAATTTTCCCCAAATTTTGATGGCTTGGCCGAATGTCAATAGCCCTAATGTATTGGTGATTTTTTGATTTTGATTCATTGGATGAGTTGGAATCAATTGGAAATGTTGATTTAATGTCTAATTGGATTCAATTGGATTGGATTTAAAATTGGACATAAAAATCCTCACATTGCCGAAAGTTATAGAGCATGAATTGGGTTTGATTTTTGTTAAATTGTGTTAGACATGATTTAACGTTGATAAGCATGATTAATTGTACAAATTTGTGTTTAGGAAATATTGATTTGGGTAATTAATTGTGTAATACACTTTAGTTTAATTAAATATGAAATTTGGAATTTTTGTGTTTAATTAAATGGGCTTAAATTGGATTTGGGCTTTAAATGTTGTAAATGGGCTTATTGGGCTTGGTTGTACCAAGTTAAGTTTAGGTTAAATTGGTTGGATCCAATTGGGCCCAAAACCGCTTCCATAAAGCCCAAATGCGACTAATGGACCTTAATTAATTTAATTGGGCCTAATGGGCCTAAATTGATTTCTAGGCTTATGGGGTTACTCCTTGATTGGGCTTTGGTTATTGGGTTTGACCCAAGTTGAGCAAAAGCCCACGCCTTAAGAAATTAATTAAAAGCTCATTGGACTTTAATTAAATTAACGTTTGACGTTAATCGGGCTTTGAGACCCGTAACGATTAAATTTGGAATTTAAGTCCTAAAGGTTTGTTAATAAAGTGTGATATTTAATTTTGAATTAAATTGCGAATTAGTATTAAATACAAATTGAATTGGATTTAATTTTGTAGTTTAATTTAATTCGAGAATTCGTACTTTGAGTACTTATTCGCAAAACGAGTTTGACTCACGAAAAATCAAATCGTTGTTTGAACATTGGATGGTCATTAATTATCAGATTAATTAATTGGATTAGATTGATTGATAACATGCTTGTGTGAATACATGGTTGCGATGCATGAATATGTATATCAGATGGATATTAGTGTTAGTTATTCTAGGTCTCCAAGATCGAATTAAACAAGCATGAACATGTGTGAATACAACGACGGAAGTTGCGGAATACTTACATCGAGCGGTTGAGCGACGAAGGAGGCAACAAAAAACGAAATATGCTCACTAGTTTCTACTCGGCAGTGGCTGCTGTTCTGCTCACTGGTTTGTGCGGCAGTGGGCTGCATTTTTCTCCTCATTTTCGGCCATTGAAGGTCCTTGAACAAGCTCCAAGCTTCGTCAAATGTTTCCTGGCTCATGGGTGGACTTCCCTATAACCTTCGCATTGATCCCGGAGTGTGCTAGCACTCTTGTTCTTGCCACAAAAACACATTTTGCTTCCCTCCATTTTCGGTTCTGCCCAGCAGAAAAATGAAACCAGAAAAGGCGTGAAAGAGATGAGCAATTTTGGCTCCAAAATCAAAACATATACCAAATAATTAAATAATAATATATTTCACTCAAGCTATCAAAAGCTTTTTCAACAAATCCCATCACTCAAGTTGTCAAGTCACATCACTCAAAGTGACAAGTGATTTAACGCTTGATGCGACTAATGATTTGACGCTTGATTTGACGTGCCGCACTCGAATTCGAAATGTGAATGCGCTCGCAAATAATCCCAGGCTCGGATTCGCTAATTCCAAATTAACGAATTTTCCGTTGCGTCGTAATTAAATGATTAAGCCTAGCGAAGTCACTATTCACGTCGCTAACGAATTAATTCTAAATTAACTCGTTCGCCCGAATTAAAATATAATTTTAATTCCGCGTCGAAATCCAATTTCATTAAATATATCAAATATTTTAATTTATCGATTAATTCCAAATTAATCGTTCTCTCTCTTTTAAATGATATTTTATCCCAGATAAAATATCTCCGCAATTAATCCCATATTAATTTTCTCTCTCATCTAATTAATCCCAGATTAATTTAAAAGTGCGAGTCATACGTCATCGGTGAATCTTTGGGAAGTGACCCATGAGATACCCGGATATGTTGGAAGTAAATTCGGTCGTCGGACTATCCGAACACGTAAGTACCTCGTACTACGTTTATACCGAATTACAAGACAAGGTTGGCTTCTAGCAAAGCGCCATGCCTCCCCAATTCTCCGGAAATATCCTTACAGGAATAAAGGATCTATATCAGGCGTAGTATACATAGTATTGTGTATTTCTGTCCAGTATCAGATGATCACATGCGAGGCCTGGGGCTGGTACAGTGTCTGCCCTTTATGAAGCATATATCGGATTACTAACAACTAGTCTCTTTAAAATCGAATAATCACGACCAAGTCATATTATCCCGACGGTTGCAACCTTTTATAGAGAACCAGTTCTGTATCCCTGTGTGATCATCATCTCCATATGACTGGAGTGACACTTTCATCTCGACATCACACCCAACACACTACGATTCTCGATATACCCAGAATTGGCGTACACAGAAATCGGTTAAAGCCCTGGACGACCTCAACCAAATTATGTTGATTGTCGTATGCATTAGCGGTGCAAGCCTCTGGTTAAGACCAAATACACCTACCCTGATTTCGGACTTCCATAGACACATAGTCATACTACCAATGGAATTCTGAGGGGGTCTTATCCAGAGTGAAGTTGTTTCACGTACCATCGGTAAAACACAACCTCCTATTACACTTGCATGAGTATCCTATACCCAAATATATGAGAACTATGTCGTTGTGCCCTCACAACGCGCACAAGTGTAATACTAGTCTTTTACGCATCCATCGATGTCCAATCTCGATAATGCTCTGACTAGGGATGTTTAATGATTTATCCTTCGTGGATTGATACTGTCTCATATCATTCTCAATCCAGGAACTAATCACAGGGACCTCCTATCATTTATATATCTAGGTGATCTAATCACAAATGATAAGAGTGCAATTTCCTTTGTCACATAGTTAATTTGTACAATAACACCGTGATCTGTACAAATAGTGACGCTATGGGTCATAATTGTCCAACAATTAGAAGGGTGAGGCAATTTTAGAAATTGTTGTAATAAATTTAGAATTTATTAATTGGACCTGCGTGTCCAGCCTATTACCTCAATACTCTTTGTATTTCTCTTCTCACTTATTCCCCTCAATGTAAATGAGGTTTCTTTAGAAGTGTAGTGTAACGGGTAGAAGTAATACTTGCGCTAGCGGGAGAGAGGAAATGGAGAGATTTGATCTAGGATCAATGTGTAAAGTATCCATCTGCATATCATTATTACTTTATTTATACGCACTTTATTATGTATTTAGAATGCATGTTTAAGGGTGTATAATGATGAGACCTTAACAAAGAAAATAAATTGGTTGCCAATTTGCACGCGAAAAACCCTCAAATAATATTAAGCGTTTTTCCATCCATTGAGTGATTCTTACTCAAGATCCAAGACTGGCATTGGTTTGTTGGCCAAAGTCAATACCTTTGTCCGTCGAGGATGTGTTTGAATCACGAGAGCTTTGTTCCATATCGGTGTCTTGTCCAAGTTGTGGTTTGTTGGCCAAAGTCAAGACCACTTCTTGTCCATCGACATTGATTACGAAGCTTTCCATGGTCAATGGGTCACGCTTAACTGGGATCACTAAGTTTGTTGTGCCAAAGCCAAGGCTTAGTTGATTCAAAGGAAAAGGGTTAGGCAATATATTGGATATATTGGCATATATATTGTATATATGTTTCGGACTTGGATGTCCCCCTACTGGATCTAGGAATTGGATTGGATCCAATTGATCTTAGAGATCTACCTAGTTAATTATCATACAATTTGTTGGCCAAAGTCAAGATTGTGTGATATTTAACGGGATCCTAGCCCACTAGGAAACACGGTTTCCCGAGTACTCGACAGAGGGTTAGAGTCTCGCCGAAAAATTATGGGAGGCAAGAATTAAATTTGCAATATTCATTTAATTACTTGCCATACGCGCTCAAACAAATATCATTCGTCAAATAAATTAAATGTTAGTTGGACTAATATTTAAATCGTTGTTTTAAAACAGTTGGACTGTATTCAAACAATTAAATTATAGTTGATTAAATAGTTGGACTATAATAATCATTATAATAATAGTACCGAAAATCGTTGATTAAATAGTTGGACTATTAAAATCAAGATAAAATTGAAAGATTAGCATTTAAAACAAATCCTAGGGAAAATGTATTTAAATGATTTAATTTTCAAATTGGGAATAAAATTTCATGATGGTCATGGAAACTAATAAGTTACTTTATTTGATAAAATAACATATTAGGCCTAAGTCCGGAATTAAGCAAATAGTAGAGCATAATCTTTGGAAGATTAATGTGATGATAACTTTAGTGCTTAATCCATTAAGCTTGCGAAATAGACTCCTTAATCTCTTAATCAGAACTAAGGATTAGATCCTTAAAGTATGATGAAGAAATTGAAGGATCTTCATAAATCTATATTTAGATTTTGAAGTACTAAATTGCAATAGTAAACTCTTGGAGATTTAATGGCCATTCTCAATGAGACAAAGCCAAAGTTTGCAATTAGGCAAGTAGCGCAAGGCGCACCTTACTTCGATATTCTAGTCAGCCAAGGCTAGGCCAAAGGCTTCTGGGGTGTTGAAATAGGCAAAGGCAAAATCATTATAATCTTCTGGGAAGATAAAGGACATATCCTAAGATGTCTGCCTAAATTGTAGCAAACGGGATCGCAGAAGCATGACTGCTGTTTGGACAAAGCAGACATGAAGGAATTGAAGACGGGCTAGGCTCTGACTTCAAATATGATTGTCATAATTATGTTCACTACTAGTATTAAAATTGGATTTGAATACTTTGTGTGATACATAAATATGTACTGGTGTTCAGAATATGCTTTGAGCACGATACTGACTTTAGATTGAGATTAATCTGCGAATTGGAAACGGGATGAAAGTCGTTGTTTTAACCGTAGATACCTAAATTTAGGAACTACCTTCGGGTGTGTACCTAAATTTGGAAACTGTTATAATGTAACTAGTTTGACTAGAAACATTATCTCTATATCAGTGTTTAACCCGCTGCGGGTGAACCTTTATATTCTAGAACACTAAAGTATTTTATTTTATAAAGATGATATTGAAATAAACACATTAGATGTGAATAACAGTATTTATATTTTGAATATAAATAAAATCTCAAACATAATATATGACAAACAAATAGCTCAAACTGATTTGATCAAAAGAAACATATTGTGGCATTGTTGTCCGGGACACAATTAAACAAGACTCGTATATCCACACTTTTGAAGAGTGGGTACTCGGACTGATTTGATTCCATTCAAACAAAGTCTACGAATCTAGTTTATTGGGCAAAGTGCCTAAAATACTATTTACTTGGTAAAAGTGTAAATGCCACCGATCTGTTAGCCCTAGTTCATAGTGAAGCAAGTGGGCCCATATCTAGCTAGGCTAGAGGTGGATATGAATATTTCATGACCTTTACGGATGTGGCATCGCGTTATGGTTATGTGTTTCTTTTGAAACACAAATCGGAAACTTTTAGAGTTTCGACACGAAATAGACAAACAGATCGGCTAAAGTATAAAATCGTCACGGTTAGACCATGATGAAAATACTTAAGCAATAAATTTCTTATAAACTTGAAAGAGTATAGTATTCTTTCAATGAGGACTCCTCCCGGAACACGTCAATTTGACGGTGTGTCCGAACAGAGAAACCGAATTTTGTGGGACATGATGAGGTTAATCATGAGTCGCTCTGAGCTACCATTTCCTTCAACGGATACGCATAAACAGTGCAGAACTTATTTTGAATAAGGTTCCATAAAAATCTGTTTGACAGACTTCATATTAGATATGAACAGGAAAGAAACCGGGTTTCTCATTCCTGAAGATTTGGGAATGCTAGGCATATCTTTGGATGATACAAAACTAGAACCCAAATCGGATAAGTGCCAATTATAGGTTATCCAAGGGAAACCATAAGTATAGTACTTATAAAACTCACAAGAGAATAATTTTAATTATTGCTCGCCATGCGGTTTTCCTAAGAGGAATACCGATATGCAGTGGCAAGTGGGAGGATAGTAAAACTCAATGAAAATCGTAGTAATACTATTCCTGGCACCTATTCATTAATGGAACATAAATAGTTCATCAAGGATGAAACTATACCATTAATCTTCGAATACACAAGAACCGCGTATGTCGGAGAGAGTCAGAAAACAACATGGGGTATGGGTTTCTGATCTCACCTCATAAAGATGTCAATCTTATTGAGGTATACCAACGGATTACGTATGAGGAAGTGATACAAGATATCGACTCCCTAATCATGGCAAAGTGCCATAATATCCGAAATGGATTCCATGTATATCAACAAGTTTGGATACTAGTTGATGTACCGCAAGGCATTGTGCCTATTGGTACTTTAAAAGTCTTCACGGAAGACATACCTGGATGGCAACATATCAACGTATAAAGCTAGGCTTTTAGCGGAAATGTATCGTTATCAATATTATGTTGACTACGAAGAAACCTTTTACATGTTGCCACGGTGAATCCATTTGGATAATTTTTACTAATGCTGCATGTTTCATTTATGAAATATGACAGCTGAACGGGAAAATCGCTTTCCTGAAAATGAAACCTTTTGGAGGATGTTTACAACATCCTGTCGATTTTGTCGTACCAAAACTAGCAAACAAGGTTTGCAAGTTATTCGATCCATGTTTGGATTGAAGCAAGCATTAGGTTCTTGGAATTTTCGTTTTGATGTAATCATAATAGTTTATGATTTAATTGAAAACGAAATGATTCTTGTGTATATAAGGAGGTTAGTGGAAGCGCACTGACAGATATTATCCTATAAATAATGATAATATGTCATTTCTTGGAAATGATATTCACATAATACAATCAGTGAAAGCTTGGCTTTCAAGAAAACTCTCCGAGAAATCGTACATTGAAAAATGTACGCGACCTGATGTCTCATACGCTTTGAGCATATGGAGTCACAATCAGGCCAATCCAAGTGATAGTCACTGGATTGATATTAAGAACATTCGTTAGTTTCTTAGAGAACTAATGATGCTGTCTTTTACTATGGAGATGGAAAACTTGAAGTGACAGGGATCACTAATGTAAGTTTCCTAAACCGATAAAAACGACTATAAGTCGCAAACGGTACTATACAGTTTGAATAACGGAACAGTGAGCTGGAAATCTTCCAAGCTTGATACTGTTACCGAATAAACAACAAATACGGGTTATTGCTGCAGCTGAGGCAGCAATAGAATCCATTTGGGTTGATAATAATCTAATTAGATTAGATATAGTTCTGTTAGCAGCTGAGCTACGCTTCAGCACAGGCTAAATAATTAATGGTCTCATCAACGATCCATATATATACTTCGATATTCATCTAATTCGTTCAGATCATACATAGTGGCGATGTGATGATCGTATAAATTGCATCAGACGATAATCATGTAAATCCGCTGACGAAAGTCGTTTCTCAGCAGTTTGAGCCAACCGTACATAGTTCGGGTGTCAGACACTCGAATGACTGGCTATAGGCCAAGTGGGAGATTGTTGGACAATTATGATCCATAGCGTCACTATTTGTACAGATCATGGTGTTGTTGTACAAATTAACTATGTGACAAATGAGATTGCTCTCTTATCATTTGTGATTAGATCACCATGATGTATAAATGATAGGAAGTCCCTGTGATTTGTTCCTGGATTGAGAAGATATGAGACAATATCAATCCACGAAGGATAAATCATTAAATATCCCTAGTCAGAGTATTATCGAGATTGGACATCGATAATGCGTAAAAGACTAGTATTACACTTGTGCGCGTTGTGAGGGCATAACGGCATAGTTCTTATATATTTGGGTATAGGATACTCATGCAAGTGTAATATGAGGTGTGTTTTACCGATGGTACGGGAAACAGCTTCGCTCTGGATAGACTCCATCAGAATTCCATTGGTAGTATGACTATGTGTCTATGGAAGTCCGAAATCAGGGTAGGTGTATTTGGTCTTAACCTAAGACTTGCACCGCTAATACTTGTGACAATCAATATACTTTGGTTTTGGTCGTCCAGGGCTTTAACCGGTTCTGTGTACGCCTCTGCTGGGTATATTGAGAATCGTAGTGTGTTGGGTGTGATGTCAAGACGGAAGTATCACTCCAGTCATATGGAGATGATGATCGCGTAGGGATACAGAACTGGTTCTCTAAAGGGTTGCAACCATCAGGATAATATGACTTGGCCATGATTATCCGATAATAAAGAGACTAGTTGCTAGTAATCTGATATATGCTTCGTACGGGGCAGACACTGTACCAGCCCCAGGCCTTGCATGTGATCATCCAATACTGGATCGAAATACGCAATACTACGTATATTACGACTGATATAGATCGCTTATTCCTGTAAGCATGTTTCTGGAGAATTGGGTATGCATGGCGCTTTGCTAGAAGCCAACCTTGTCTTGTAAATCGGTACAAACGTAGTACTAGGTACTTACGTGTTCGGATAGTCCGACGACCAAATTTACTGCCAACATATCCGGGGATCTCATGGGTCGCTTCCCAAAGATTCACTGATGACGTATGACTCGCACTTTATTAATCTGGGATTAATTAGATGAGAGAGAAAATTAATCTTGGATTAATTACGAAGATATTTTATCTGGGATAAAATATCAATAAAGAGAGAAAATGATTAATTTGGAATTAATCGATAAAATAATATATTCGATATATTATACGAAATTGGATTTCGACGCGGAATTGAAATTGGATTTTAATTCGGGCGAACGAGTTAATTTAGAATTAATTCGTTAGCGACGTGAATAGTGATTTCGCTAGGCATAATCATTTAATTACGTCGCAACGGAAAATTCGTTAATTTGGAATTAGCAAACCTGATCCCGGGATTATTTACGAGTGATGTGACAACTTGTCACTTGATTGACTTGAGTGATGTGAATAGTTGATGGAAGTAGTTGGAATTAATTGCCTTGACTTTTTGTATTTGATAAATCAATTATTTAATTTTTGGTAATTAATTATTGTGTATTAGATACACAAAATGAAATACAAAAAACACTTCCATCTCTCTCTCTCTTTGACACACGGTTTGGAGCCAAAAACTCTTCTTCTCTCTCACGCCCATTTGGGCATTTCTTCTTCTGTTTTTTCTGGGAAAAAACCGAGAATGAAGGGAAGCAAAGTGTGATGTTTTTGTGGCAAAAACATCAAGAGCTAGCACTCAAAGAGACATGCGAAGGTGATAGGAAAACCCACCCGTGAGCTTAGAATCACCATGACAAAGCTTGGAGCTTGGATTCTTGAAGATGGCCGAATCCATGGAGGACAAAATCTGCAGTTTACCGAGAACCACAAGGACTCAAAGCTTGAAGATTTTGTTCGTCGCATCACAAACCGATCGATGTAAGTATTCCGCAACTTCCTTTGATGTATTCGCATGTATGTTTTATGCTTGTTATTCGATCCTCGGGACCGTAGAACTCAAACAAGATGTGGGTCTCGGAAACTTGACGGTATATTCTATGTTTCCTAAGCACAACTCGGATAGCCTACGACAGAGGGATTATTAAACATATGTGATGACCTCGACTTGTATAGTTTAGAAAGGTCGTTCGTGTTCTTCGCGGATTCGGAGGTGGGCGAATTGCACACATATTAGCTAGGTTTATATGACGAACGTGTATGAACTTAGAGAGTCACAATATGAAGTGTATTCGTTGAGCACTTAGTAGCCAATTAATTTTGATAAAAGATAATATTTGATATTATAATTATCAATTAAGATAGTCAAGTGCTATTGGATAACATTGATTATTTACTTTGACCTAATTGGATTAATTCAATAATTACACAAGGGCTTAATTATAAAATCATAATCATCTCTACCATTTGAGGATATTATGGTAATTGTAAGCATGTAATAATAGGTGGTTTTGGCTTGATTTAATTAGATTAAATCAAAGTGGAAAATATTTAGCTAATCCATTTTCTAATCATTGGCTTGATTTAATTGGATTAAATTAAAGTGTGAGACAATGGAGATTAGTCATACCTAATTATACATATTTTGACAGATTGGATTAAGCCCACTTAAAAGTTGATTACAACTTTTATTAATTAAAAATTCCTAAGTTTTGCTATAAATAGCAAGCTTTAGGAAGGTTTTAATTACAACTACAAATACAAGCATATTCTTAGAGAAATTAGTCTAAGTTAGAGAAGTGTTTAGAGAAGCTTGTGAGGTCTCTACAACATTTCATCTAGGAGAAATCAAGATTGGATCTTGAAGTGAAGCTTGCTAGCATTGGAAATCAAGATTGGATCTTGAAGTCAAGCTTGCACACCTTGGAGGTTTTCCAACCATTTCAACAAATAAGAAGTAGATTGGATCTTGCATCAAGCTTGCTAGGTAAGTTTGAACTTCTCATAAGTTATGAATTATGTATTAGATGCATGATCACATAGCTTAATGTTGAAATAAGGCTAATAAATTGTGTTAGGATGCTTTGGAAGTATAAACACAATATGCTTGTAATTGGGTCAAAAAAATTATGTTAGACATAAACATAAATTAGAGTTTGGAACTCTAGATTAAAGCTTAGAGCTATGACTACCATTCTAGAATCACTTGACCACCTTTGGGTGACCTAGAATTGTTCACGAGATATTTCTTATAGGGATTCTAAGTTGGTTCATGTATTGGATTCAAAATTTATGAGAGACCTCATTAAGTTTATCTTTAAGAGAATAGACCTCATTAACGGTGACCATGAGAGGTTTCCACTCACATTCTACTGACATCCACACCCTCTCATTTAAAGATTTGAGGAACACTCTCATGCGAACCTTCTGATGAGGGTACTCAGTTCCATAAAAGAAAGGAGGACAATTCAATGGTTGGATTCTATCCTAGTTAAGGGTCAAGGATCGAGGTCAGGCTCTGATACCAGTTGAAAATTCGATTTTAGTCTAAGGTTCTGACCCTATGCGGAATTAAACACAATAATTTAAGACAAGTCCTAATTATTATTTCTATGGATTAACAAAACCATCAAACACTCTTAAGTCTAACAATTATAAACCAATGCAAATAAACGAAAGCCGAAAAATAAAATCAACACCAACAATTTTGTTAACGAAGTGGAAAACTTATGCATGTAAAAAATCACTGCGGGTATTTAGGTTACCAGCCAAAATCCACTATAACGAGAAAACTTACTGTGATGGTATAAGACCTATGGCAGCAACGTCACTGACTCTAATACCACTAGACCGTTATAACCCGAGAACTCCTCGAGCCTGCACCAAGCGACCTTATTCAGAACCTCTGAAGTCTCTGAGTAGATCAACTATGCAAACTCGAAATGCCAAAACTTTGACTGCCAGTATTCCTCTTTTAGAACTCTGAAGGCTTAGGGAATTGGATTAATGTTGTATTTTTGTGTTAATGGTTACCAAAGAACAATCTTACCAAAGCAAAGAAGAGAATGGAATCAATAAAATCTTATAGGTTGATTGTCAAGAAGGAAGAAACAAAGTATATGGTGGCTCTCAAAATAGTATTTCTTCACCTGGGTAAAGTGGCTAAGTGTTTGTTTAAATAGGTAGGGGAAAATAGATTTTTCTTGTGTAAAACTGGCTTAAAATGTGTCCAAAATAACCCGCTTATGCACGGGCGTTCGAACGCCCCTCAAACGCAAAGTTTCTGCCTCCGGACGGTAGAGCGCGCAGACGAACACAACTCGAATGCACATCGCATACTGATTTTGAGGTGCAACTTAAAACACTTGTAATTTTCTCGTCTCTTGGAATGACACTGACCTTATGTCAATTGAAGTCTTCAAGTCTACTTTCCAATGACACTGACCTCATGTCAATTGAAGCTCTAAATCTTCTGGAATGTCCATTTTAGTGAACGTCACTATGATCTTCATCTAATGTTGTTCAAATACTTGTCCAATTACTTCAAGATCTTCAACCTTCATTACAACTCAATTGAACTTGTTTTCTTACGGAAGTTACCAACACACATGTAACTAACATTGATGATTTCCATGTGTTATTAATTTATTATATTGATGAGTACAATGCTTGAAGAAGCAATCTAATATGTTAAGTTGCTCCAAGAATCAAACACATGTCAACAATAATTAACATGATTAAATGTGAACACATAAAAAATACCGTGTAATTTATAATTTTTATTTTTGAAATAATTATTGTGCATCCATGGTGGATACATGCATGAAAAAGTTTTGGAAAATTACAAAATGAGAAATTTTATTCCCAATTCCCATGTCATTATTATTTGTTTATAATTTTAAGCTTCCAAATATATTTCATGATGAAAAGTGTGTGTGTTTGTGTGTGCATATATATATATATATATATAATATATATATATATATATATATATATATAGCACATGAAATAAGAACCTTAGAACATTGTACTCCAATCAGTTGTCACAGACAAAAGTAACATAAATATGCTTGCTTAAAATATTTTGTTTTGTCCAATTTTCTTATTATTGATACATTGTGTCAAAGGAAGCTGGTTATATGATGATATCACAAATTTTCCCCATTTCAATTTTCTGTTTCAATTTTTCCTCAAATTTCTAATTTACATCTTTAGCTTATTTGCTTACTAACATGTTATTTCTTTTTATTACCAAATTCAGCCTCAGATTTGCAATGCATGAGTTGGATATTTCATCTAGAAAGCATTTCAAGAAATATGCTAGATTGCATGAGGAGGTTAGAAATGAAAAATACAAGCATGCAACAAGCGGAAAAATAATAAAAAAGAAAAACACATGTTTAAGTTTATTGTCGTCCAGCAGGCAACTGCTTACAACTGAAATAATTCAAGCATCTAAATCAGCTACAACAAAGTATGAAAATGTTGAACAAGTTCACAGCTCAATCAACTGAGTTTGAAGTGACGCAAGTTTTCATGTTCAATACCAACTTACTTTTGACTCCATATGCGAAAGGAATAATATGGACTACCAAGGAATTTCTTGACCATCCCACGCAAAGAACTTGCCATTAGCATGGCTCTTTGCGTTGTTGATGATGTTTAAGAGCTTCTCCACCGAGAACTCTTTGGTGAAAAGCTTGCCCTCTGGAACATTTCTCTGAAATGACCGAGAAAGATCAGTATCTACTGTGCCTGGATGCAACAAAATGCATATAACTGGATCCTTCTTTCGTCCAAACTCCACTGAAACAGTTTTTGTTACTGCAAAACATCAATTGACCAATGAATTGTAGTGGAATAGTCTAAACAGAAATTATAGATTTATTATCAATGAAAACACTCAGAAAAAAAAAAATGTATATATCGACATGTATAACGATATTACTTAAAACAGGTTTGTTGTTTGTTTCTAACTTATCTTATGTCGACATAAATTAGCATTGTCATAGAAAAAATTACACTACTATACTAGCTACCGAGTGTACTACACCAATGCAATCAACAAGTAACCAAAATATCAGCTTAATTTTGTTAAGGGCAAAGTTGCATCAATTGTGATGCCAGATAACAGACAAAGTTGCAAGTATATTTGATGATTTGATCAGGAATGTCTATGAATGAATTCAGTACAAACCATATATTGATGTACATGAGGACAAGAGTTGATACCCAACCGGTTTCCATGAAAGATATGTCATTCAAGAAAAACTTGAAGTAATGCAATTTTTTAGAGAAAATGAAAATTTCTTGCTGTCTGTTATGTTTATCTAATCTGAAAAATACAGCATTTGTCTTTTAGCATATTGGAAATCGTGGTCCCCAAGGGGAGTGGTTTAGTGGTGTAGGTCTCAGGAACTCACTTGAGGTCCTCGGTTCGAATCTAGGGAGTGCGCTTCTTGTAAGAGCCTGGGACAGCCAAGGATTTTACCTGCTCCGCTTAAGCCCGGAATGGGTGGTTTGGCGGCGGGGTTTCCAACGATTCCAAAAAAAAATAAAAATATATATATTGGAAATCGTGTTTTTCTATCTTTCAGTTTGGTCCTTGACTTAATATCCCTCATTGGAAAGTTACTCTACACACACCACACACACGCGCGCACACGCACACACATATACACACCCACACATAATTTGTACACAGCTTCAAGTAGATGCCAACCTAACTACCTAGGCAGAAATTATGAAGCCCTTGAGTGCAATCAATAAGCAATTGAAAAAGATATATACAAGCAGTAGTGTCCAATTTTCTACTACTTCGGGTAGTGATCGAGAAACATTAAACACTTCAATATTTCTATATCAAGCTTCAAAATCCATAGCAAGGATCTTACGCTGATTAAGGGCAGTCTTTGATGCTCGATAAGAGTGCCAACCACCCAGGTGATTGTCCCCAATGGATCCTACCCTGGCACTTAAATTAGCCACAACAGCAACATCCCTTTCAGTCCCAGTGCCTCCTCCAACTTTAAGAAGAGGCCACATGTGCTGTACAAACAACAAACAATGCAACAAAATTGAGACATAAATCTTCAAAACCCAAAAATTAGAAAAGAACAATCTCATGCCTATTTAAATTGGTCACAACGATAACATCCCTTATTTATTTAGTTTTCAATGCCATCTCATGCCTAATATAACCTAAAAGTTTGAGATTCAACTAATCGTACCTTTATCACTAGAACAGGACCCACTGCATTAACCTCATAAGCAAGCATCAAGGATGATTTCTCTAACTTGTTCAATGTTGTTTCTGTACTGAAATGATTAAAAACAATTTAATAGTCATAAATAGGAGTTGAAAAAGGTAAAATGGTTCAAACAGATATGGAGCTTTTAGTTTACTTCATAATTATAGCCAAGTTAAATTCTATAAATACAATATATATCTAAAGTTCTTTTTCTTCCAGCACAAGGAAAAAGAATTATGAGTCTTGCTTTAAAGTTATCCCCACCTGGTTGCAAGCCATTTGGTATTGAGAGAATGCCAGATGCATTAATGAGAAGATTTAAAGAGCCGTATCTCTCTCTTATAGACTTTGCAGATGCCTGAAATATAATATTCAGTCAGGTTAATTTTTTTTAATAAACTCCCGTCTGTTGATAAAATTGATAGCCAGAATAACAAATTTCAATACATCATCTAGTTTCCAGAAAGACAAAGGAAAATGTTTAATTTTAAAGATCTCATAACTGCTTTTCTGAACCTGTGGTTGTAAAATTTCCAAGTTTTCATTTTCTTTTTCCATGAACATAAACTCTTTGAGAAGAAAACTTATTATGCTAGGAAGAAGAGTCTTAACGGATTAATTAGAATAACTATATAAATATCAGGCTAAACTTGATTTCAAAAATCCCCTGGAAAAGATTAAGACAAGTTTCTTTTGATCGGGGTAAAAAAGAAAAAGATTGTAGAAAAGAGTAAGAATGGGAGCAATGTAACCTCTATGGTGCTTTCAACTGTCAAATCCAATGGTAAAATGTCAAGTCGTTCAGCAAACTTAGTTTTTAAATTAAGAAGGCCCGTTGCCCCATTTGGATTACGGCAGGTAGCAATAACATGGCCTTTATCATTTTTCTCCAGCAGTTGCTTAACCTGCACAAGGCAGAAAACAAATAAAATTTCTGCTCCATGACCACTCCAACTTTTTAGTTTTTACATTCTTAAAATCAACATGAGCATATTCCAAAGAAACAAGTGATGCTTTCCAGTACAATGATTATCTTCACCCAAACTAAATTAATTTGTAAGAGATGTAACATCAATATTCAATATGTCATCCCAAGTGACTGAAATAAGATAAGAGTAGTCTTGCTATGCACCATGGAAACAGAGCAGCCTCTGACACAAATATGCACCAGTAATCAAATATAATAGCAGAAAAACCAAGGAAGGTGAGACTTAAAAAGTGCATGCCAAAGCCGGGGGATGGTAATAGATAAAATAACACATTTCAAGTTTGCCGATAACTATTCATTGGATGATTGCATGAGATTGAAAATCAAATTCCATGCTCCATAAGATCAGAAAATGATTATAACAGCGCGAACCCAAACGGAAAGCTCAACAAAACTTATGGAATTTTATCACCTCATCTCGATTCTTGACTAGTGAACTACAGTATTCATACTACTTGTTAACACCAGAAAGTGACTAAAATGATGATCTTTATTTGACCATCTACCAAAGAGTTCTAGACATAAGCAAGTTGGTAAAATAAAATTCCACCAAGGAACAAAATACAGTCTTAAAAATTTCTCAAGGAACAAATTAAATCTATACAACAATAAAATTAACACTGATTTTAATGAACTTCATTCTAATTGTAATCTAAAGCAGTAGGATCAATGGAGAGTTGTCCAGTTTACAAGCTGCAGACTGCAGAGCACGCAGTCAATATGCATGAGACGTATAGAAGGATTGAAAAGACAAGACATGGCTGAATTTCACAAAATCAGAACATAAGAATACAACCAAAACAATAGAAGTTTGTTAAATAATCAAACAAATCAAGCCAAGATTTCTTTTTGATAATATAATAGCTGCCCAGTTAATCAAACTCCTCAATGGCTAACATTAAACGCATCAATTTTTTCCAAGTATCAACAACAATACTATTTAAATGAACTAAATATCAAAAGGGCATCAAAGAAAAACAATGAAACTCACAAATTCAAGGCCAATTCCTCTAGAAGCACCTTGAACCAAGGAAACCCCACCTTCCCATTTCACAGAAGCAGATGAAGCAGAAGCAGCCCTTCTGATTGATCTGAAAACAAGCGCTGAATTTGCCATGGTTGCACGTTGGCTCATAGGAAAAAACAACATTTTTTTTAAAGGCTCTTAGAGCAAAAATAAAATAAAATAAAATTGTCTGCCTTTTTGCTTGTATAATAATGGATCTATCTGCTTCTTTTTCGGCTCATTAATGTCACTGAACATTATCTTTCTCCATTTCTTCGTTCAAAATTTATTAAGCATTTATATCAACCGGACCCTCTTTAATTTAAATTTGCAAAATAGTCATCGTAATACTTGTCGTTTGTCTCTACCACAAGTCCGTGACTCCGTAAATTTCTTTAGAAATCAGATGGCATGTCGTTCTAAAGGTTTCTATTTTAATGTTTGGGACATTGTCACTTCCTCCTATTTTCAATATATCTCATTATCTTCCTTGACCTACAAATTTAAATTCTTTTATAATTCTATTCTTAGATATTATTAATATTAATATAAAATTGATAATTTAGTATTTTTAATATTTAAAAAAATATATACAAACATGATAATTTTTTATTTCTTATATATATATATATATATGTTAAACTATATCAAAGTTATAAAATTAAATTAATAAATCTATTAAATAAAAATCATATAAAAATAAAAATACATATTATAATCTTATAAGAATTCTATTATAACAAGAAAACATATTATAGTATCACATAAAAAAAACACTATTAAATTATCTATATTTAAAGAAAACATATGATATTTTCCTTTTACAATTAAAATGTAATATCTCAAATTTTCGGAAAAGCTCTAGAAAGTTCTCGGATCGTAGTGTCGGTCTCAGAACGAGATGATATTGGAGAATAAGAGTTTAACCATTGGACAATGTGTTGAGGTGTCTTAAAATAGAATCTCGCTATATTGGAAATCGTGAAATTTGAAAGAACTGGTTACACGATTTTTAAATACTAAGGAGATTTCATTTTTTCGACCACAAAAATAGTAAATAAACTCTGATTGAGCTGATTTTTTATCCGTTAGGTAGGTCTTTCAAAGACGAACAACGTTTGTGTTTCACACTTTTCGAAATTTGCTACACAAGGGTCTCAAAATGCAAATTTCAGAGATAGTACATTATCAATGTCCTAATTACAAATTCATTAGTGTCAGTTTGTAATTTTCAGAATTTTTTCTATGAGTACCCCTAGTTTAAGATATTATAGAATGACCAAAGTTAATAAATTAACCTCACTCGACCTTTCACCCCTCACCACTCACCCACACGCAAGGAGGAAATGGAAACGTCGGCGGCCACCCGGCCACCACCCACTTGCGTGCGGCACAAGGGGAATCGTCCGGCCACCCCCTGTCTTATAGTGGCTGGCGGCGACCCTGGGGTGGCCAAAAATGGCCGAAAAATGGAAAATTGTGCACGAGCTTCCAAGTCTCGATCTCGGCTCTTTACTTCGATCCACATGTCGAGTCACACACCAAATCGAAGCCCTCGGAGAGTATTACAAGGTTGTGGAGTCAGTTTTTCCGATGGGTGCTCAGTTTCACGCAAAACAAGAGAAGAATGTTAGGTGAATCGTAAATTTTATTTGAACAGTAGCTCCTATTCGAATTTCGTTGATTCTTATGCATTCATGAGAGCATTGGGAGTCCACGGTACCCTCTGAATTTCAGTAAGACCTTCCGATAAAAGTCTCATTATTTTTAGATTGTATTCGGGTGCTTCCAGTAGTGTCGTAGAGTATTGTATTGGCATGTAATGAATTGAATAACCTATAATGTATTGAATTTATGCTATCGATAGAATCCGAGTGAAATCGGAAAGAATTAGATCGATGTGGTAGGATTTGTGAATTTTTGGTAAAACCCAGTTTCGTACTCCTCGATGTTTGGATGATCATAATGATATATATGAATTATTTATGATGATATGATGATGTTTTGATGAAGCCGGATAAGTTCGAAGGGTTCAGGATCTTTCCGTAGCGTTTTTCAGAAATTATTTTCGGAACATTTTCTGAAAATGTGTGATCTATGGATTTGAGCTAACATGTTATTTTAGAACATTATATTATGTTTTATTTTGAGTATTTTAATGGTTTTGGGAGAATTCAGAAAGATATAAAATGTTCCAGATTTGTTCGTAATACTTTCAGTCTTTTCGGAAGATTTTCAAGATCTAGGCCGGAAAGTTAATCTAATGTGATAGAATCGTAAAGCTAGATGTTTTGAGAGTAATGAAACTGAAATCGTTTCAAACGGACTTAATTTAGGTATTTCGGGAAGATCCGAAAGTTTGTCATAGTTGAGTCAATAATTTCGCGTAACATTGTTTCTAATCAATTCTACTGTTTGTTTTAACAGATTTGACTAAAATCAGGAGTGATGCGAGACGAGGTAAGTATTCCATGTGTTGGATACTTGAGGTTTGGTAAATTATTTGCATGTTATGTGTTATAGTAGGTTAGAGTCATGCTTAGACAATTCATGCATAAATTTAGCCGTATCAACCACCACGAGTTTGGGTTGGTTATTGCCACAGGTTTGCGTGGTTTGGTATAACTAGGCATTACAATTGGTAAAATATGATTTTGATACGATATGTCGTGAGCCTATGTATGATATAATGATATGATATCTCAATGTTTGAGTAATTAATCAATGGTTGGTGAATACATATATATGCAGATATGCATGTATGACTTATTTAAAATAATTATGTGAAATGATGTTATTGTTTTGTAAATGTGAGTGATTTGCAATTGATGACGAATTAATACGTGTTATTTAATGAGCCTGATATGTGTATGGATGCTTTTGATTATTTTTCTTTTAGAATAAGTGATTTGCATGCCAGTTTTGAAAAGTTTTACAAACAAACAAAACGTTTTGACTCCACTTTTGATAAGAGATGATTTCACTACAATGTGTATGCTATATTTTACTAGGCTCTGCCCATCTGGCTGCGGTCATTCTGTTACCCTCTGTCGATATTGTCTGATCTCGGACAATGTCCGGTTAGTGCACGTAATTCAGATATTAGACACTTGGTTTTCTTTTCGTCCAGTGAGTTGGTTCCTGAACGTTTGTTACGATTTTTGTGAAACATGGATTTTAAAGTTGTTTTCAATCATAGAGATCCGTTTTAAGATATATTGTGGATACCTTGTTTTATATTTTATAAATAGTCTTATTTTATGATAAGTTTGACTTGTGTTCTAATGATACGTTTTTTTTTTTTTTATGTTTTCCTGATATTTTGGTTATATGATTTTAAAGTGTTTTGGAAGAAAATGATTCGGATTATTTTTTTGATTGAATGTGATATGATACGTTTTCTGTCAGGGTGTTTGTATGACGTTTTATGGATTTTAACCTTATGTGGCGCTTGTTCTGGGGTCCAAGGTTGGGGATATGCCCTAAAACCAATATTGTCATACTGTTCATGGGTATTATCCATGTATAAATATAATATTCTAATTAGTCGTAAATTTAGTTTAAGGTTAATATAATGGCAATCCTATTACATTTTGTATTGGTTCAGTTGTTATTTTACAATATATGAAAAACACAATCCTGTGATATATTTCGTGTCGGTACTTTACTTGCAAAATATTGTAGATATTAGTACAGAGCTTTGACTTAAATACATCCGAATCTGTTCCCAATTGAGGTGATGTTATAAGGGATGATCAAATCGCATGAATGACATGTTTTTGATACTGTCGTAGATCAGTATTTGATACAGATATTTGGGTGACGAGTCTCTCATCCCAAGAGCATGATGTAGGACACAGAAATCGACGACGTTGTTCCGGGCTCGAGGCCTGGTCGGGAGTACGGAGTAGCCCCCGGGGGACTAAACCGGAGACATAAAATGGAGTCGCCACTCAGTGTGAACTGGGAAATGATTTAAGGCTGCACTCACCCCTCGTAAGGGAAGACCTCAAACCGTTGGGTTCGGAATGGTCCCTTACTTATGCCACTTGTAATGAACGGATTCGCGCAATAATATAACCAAGTCTACGCAATATACACATGCAATAATAACCTATATTTAAATTTTCATACAACCTATATCTAAGTTTTCATGCATAGAAGTAAGTGAAATAAAGGCAAGCACACAATCTCATGAACACATTAAGTAGATAAATACGGAAACATAAATAAATGATAACAGTAAAAGTGTCAATAATAAAATGATATGATTAATTACGTAATGCAAAAGAAATGACCAAAGAAGCAAACATGCATGAAATGGGACGAAAAGAAATCTGTTCACTGTATGGACGTTCGTGTAGCGTTTGAAAACGCGTTCGAACGGTAAACAGAATACATGCGTTCTTGTAGTGTTGGAAACGTGTTCGAACAAAAGTGAGACAGAATATGCACGTTCGTGTAGCGTATGTAAACGCGTTCGAATGGTAAACAGAATGTATGCGTTCGTGTAGCGTTCAGAAACGCGTTCGAACGATAATGAGACAAAATGTTCACGTTCGTATAGCGTCCGGGAACGCGTTCGAACGGGACAAGACCTGATGCATGGTAAAGCAGAATGCATTCGCGTTCGAGTAGCATTTTTAAACGCGTTCGAACGGAAACGAGACAGAATGCATACGTTCGTGTAGCGTTCGGAAACGCATTCGAAGGGGATTACCAAAGTGTCATCCGAAATGACACAAACATATACGTGAATAAAAAAATACATAATATAGGACCTCGTATACCTGGTTGAACGTATTTCATATTCAATCGAGTGAACTTCGCCCGGCGCGACAAAATATTGTGGTAAAGGTAGCCTTTAGGCTTTTTATCCCTCAAATGGAGGACCTTTAATCCGACGTGATTAGCCCATGCGCACTAGATCACAATGCATGAATAAACAGAGAAATACTATGCGAAAAATACATAACGGAATAATAAAAGGCGCGGCAAAATATTATGGTAAAGGTAGCCTTTTAGGCGTTTTCTCCCTCAAATATAGGACCTTTAAACCAACATGATTAGCCCATGCGCATCAAGTAAAAATGCATAGAAGATAAATAAAGCAATAATATGGGACCTCGTATGCCTGATTGAACATATCTCACGTTCAATCAAACGTACTTCATCCGGCGCGGCAAAACATCGTGGTAAAGGTAGCCTTTTAGGCGTTTTCTCCCTCGACTAGAGGACCTTTTAACCAACATAGTTAGCCCATGCGCATCAAGCAACAATGCATGAACAAGGAAGAAAATTCATAGAAAATAAAAGGTGGAGAACACCAAATTAAATACCAAAATGTAACATGTGCTTGAAAGTTTCTCAAGCGGTACGTGGAGTTGTATCCCAAGTACAGACCGCACTACCTGTTAGGTTTTCTAGGTCAAACCAAGATCAAATTAAGCAATGAAATGTGTGAATACACAAAGTAAGATGGCAGAAATACTCACTTTGATCGGCTAAGTGGATGTGTAGACAACAAAAAATTTGCTCCTTGAGTTTCGGCCAAGCCCTTGTTTTTGTTGTATGTTGAGCTTCCAAGCTTGTTGAATGAGTTCCAAACTCATGGGAGTAGTTTCCCTATCACCTTTGAATGATCTCTTTATGTGCTAGCAATGGAAATTTTTGCAACAAAAATTTTCCCCTTATCCTTGTGTGACTCTCGGCCAAGCCAAGAGAAGAGAGAAAAATTGGCTCAAAGCCGTGAGTGAGGAGAGAAGATGAGATGAAGTGTGTTGTGTAATCTAATTACCAAATTGAAAGTCATATACCAAAAATAATAAAATGGTAAATGTCATTCAATCCATCACACTTGTGTGTTTTACACACAATCACCTACCAACAACTTCCATCAACTTAAAGTGACAAAGTTGACTAGTGATGTGCCTTGTGGGCCCCACTTGATTCAAAATCCGAGTGGGCCTGCAACACATCCCGGGCTCGGGTTCTCTAATTCTGAATTAACGAATCTTCCGTTGCGACGTAATTAAATCAAATTTAATTAAATAATTATGCCTAGCAAAATTACTATTCACGTCGCTAGCGAATTAATTCTAAATTAATTGTTCTCTCTTTTTAAATAGAATTTTATCCCAGATAAAATCTCTCCGCAATTAATCATATATTAATTTTCTCTCTCTTATAATTAATCCCAGATTAATTATGTGCGAGTCATACGTCATCGGTGAATCTTCGGGAAGCGACCCATAAGATCCCTGGATATGTTGGCAGTAAATCTGGTCATCGGAATATCCGAATACGTGCGTACCCAGTACCACGTTCTTACCGATTTACAAGACATGGTTGACTTCTAACAAAGCACTGTGCCTACCCAATTATCCAGAAATATTCTTTTAAGAAATATGTAATCTGTGTCAGGCGTAGTATATGTAGTATTGCGAATTGCGATCCAGTATCGGATGTCACATGCTAGGCCTGAGGCTGGAATTGTGTCTGCCCCGTACGAAGCATATGTCGGATCTCTGGTAACTAGTCTCTTTAATCGGATAAGCATGACCTAGTCATATTATCCCGATGACTGCAGTACATAAGAGTACTAGTTCCGTATCCTACGTGACCATCATCTCCATATGACTGGAGTGATACTTCCATCTTGACATCACACTCAATACACTACGATTCTCAATATACCCAGAAGAGGCGTACACGGAACCTGTTAAAGCCCCGAACGGCCAAAACCAAAGTATATTGATTATCGCAAGTATTAGCGATGTAAGTCTCAGGTTAAGACAAAATACACCTACCCTGATTCGGACTCCCATAAACACATAGTCATACTACCAATGGGATTCCGAGGGGTTTATCCAGAGCGAAGCTGTTTCCGTACCATCGGTAAACACAACCTCCTATTACACTTGCATGAGTATCTAATACCAAAATATATGAGAATTATGTCGTTATGCTCCCATAACACGCACAAGTGTAATACTAGTCTATTCCGCATTATCGATGTCCAATCTCGATAATACTACGACTAGGGATATTTTAATGATTAAACCTTAATGGATTAATACTGTCTCATATCTTATTAATCTGGAACTAATCATATGAACTTTTATCATTTATATATCCCTGTAATCCAATTACAAATGATAAAAGAGCAATTTCCTATGTCACATAGTTAATTTTAACAACAACACCATGTTCTGTACAAATAGTGATGTTATGGGTCATAATTGTCCAACAATCTCCCATTTGGCCTATAACCAATCACTCAAGTGTCCAACGCCTAAACTATGTACGGGTCGCTCAAACTTCTGCTGAGAAACTATTTTCGTCAGCGGATTTGCAATGTTATCATCTGATGTGATTTATTCGATCATCACATCGCCACGATGTATGATCTGAGGAATCAGATGAAATAATTGAAATACATATTTGGATCGTTGATGAGACCATAAATTCTTTAGCCTGTTCTGAAGCCTAGCTCAGTTGCTAACAAAACTACTCCTAATCTAATTAGGATTATTATAGATCCAAATCGCTTCTATTACTGCCTCAGCTGCAGTAATATTCCACTTTTATTGTTTATTCGGCAATTGTATCTTGCTTGGAAGATTTCCAGCTCACTGTTCCGTTATTCAAACTATATAGTACCCTTATTGCGACTTATAGTCGTTTTTATCGGTTTGGAAACTTGCAGCAGTGAACCCAATCACTTCAAGTTCTCCTCCTCCATAGCTTAAGAAAGTATCCTTAGATCATCTAATTCACGTTAGTGGCTGCATGTGCTTTCGATTTGTTTGGTTGTTGGTTGGGGTGTGGCTTTTTGTAGATTGGCCGAGAGAGTGATTAGTGGGTTGAAGGGCTTACGCTTGAGTCGGTTTGCTTACTGGTGATTGTCTATTACTGCCGAGTCTACAAGGTTTATGGCTACGTGTAGGGCTGCATGGTGCTTATGTCATGAGTGGCTTAGGGCTTGAGTCAGTTTGTCCTAGGTGGTGGATGGGGATGTTGAAGTTTGTATAGGGTTTGTGGTTGTTATGTGTGTGAGAGAGAGAAAAGTTTTGTTTAGGGTTTATTTTTGGTGAATGCCGTGCATGTGGAGAGAGATGAGAGAGGGAGCTAGGGTTTGTTGTTCTTTTATGTCTTTCTTCAAGGTTGCCGTGAGTCTCTCTAGAGGGAAGGGTTTGGAGTTTTGGTTTCTTTTATAATGGTGCACTAGGGTTTATAGGTAAGGAAGGAAATCATGCAAATATGGGATGTGTTTAATTAATTTTAAAAAAGGGGAAATAAATTTGAATTTTTGGTGGGGAATATATTTATTTTGGGAGGTGATTTATTTAGATTGGATTTGTTTTATTTAATTTGGAATGTGATTTATTTAATTTAGGAAGGGGGATTTGATTTGATTTGATTTGATTTGATTTGTTTTAATTTAATTGGATTTGATTTAATTAGGAATGATATTATTTTAATTTGTGACATGTGTTTTAAATGTTTTAATTATTTGGATTGGGCTTTGGTGGGCCTTGTGTGAATTTTGGGTTGAGGCTAACAGTGAAACATAAATATCGATGGTCATTCGAACGCGTTTCCAGACGCTACACGAACGCCCATAATCTGTTCGCCGTTCGAACGTGTTTCCGAACGCAGATGCAGTGAACATGCGAATTAAATCTGACAACGTACTTATTTTGAATTTCCCCTTCCGATGTCCGTTTCCCGCGACTTTCGTAACTTATCGGGTAGTGCCTCCATACGAGACTTATCATTGGGATTTCATGCAAAAATGCAAGTGTCTACACATGAACATGGATAATGCATTCGAGAA
>SKCR01047472.1:0-41135 GCA_019454045.1 Zanthoxylum bungeanum
GCCGAATCCGAATGGACGGTATTGCGATTTGTACTTGGGATACAACTTCACGTGCCACTTGAGAAACGGCACATATTTCAATTTATTTTGTCTTGTTTGTTTATTATCCGTTATTTAATTTCTGCATGTTATTTGTCTGTGTAATGATGAGATAAAGTGCATTGGCTTAGTAAGTTGGATTAAAGGTCCTCCATTTCGAGGGGTTAAAATCCTTTACCACGATGCTTTGCCGCGCCAGATGATGTATATTCGGTTGAATGTAAGATGTGTTCAATCGGGTATACAAAGTCTGATATTGTTGTCTTTATTTTTTATATGCATTATGTTATTAGCGCATCGGCTTAGTAAGTTGGATTAAAGGTCCTCCATGTCGAGGGGTTAAAATCCTTTAACACGATGCTTTGCCGCGCCAGATGATGTATATTCGGTTGAATGTAAGATACGTTCAATCGGGTATACGAAGTCCGATATTGTTGTCTTTATTTTTTATATGCATTATGTTAGTAGCGCATGAGCTTAGTAAGTTGGATTAAAGGTCCTCCATGTCGAGGGGTTAAAAGCCTTTACCACGATGGTTTGCCGCGCCAGATGATGTATATTCGGTTGAATGTAAGATGTGTTCAATCGGGTATACAAAGTCCGATATTGTTGTCTTTATTTTTTATATGCATTATGTTATTAGAGCATCGGCTTAGTAAGTTGGATTAAAGGTCCTCAATGTCGAGGGGTTAAAATCCTTTACCACGATGCTTTTCCGCGCCAGATGATGTATATTCGGTTGAATGTAAGATGCGTTCAATCGGGTATACGAAGTCTGATATTGTTGTCTTTATTTTTTTATGCATTATGATGTGATGTGCATGGGCTTAGTAAGTTGGATTAAAGGTCCTCTATTTGGAGGGATAAAAAGCTTACGGTCTACCTTTACGACGATACTTCGCCACGCCTTTTATTTCATTATTTGCTTTTCTTTGTATGTCATCTTCTTGCATAATCATGCATCATGTTGCATCGCGCATGGGCAAATCAAGTTGGATTAAAGGTCCTCCACTTTGAGTGATAGAAAGCCTACGGGCTACCTTTGCCACGACGTTTTGCCGCGCCGGACAAAGTGCATTCGATTGAATGTGAGATACGTTCAATCAGACACTTGAAGTCCTATATAGATATGGGCATATATCGCATTTCTTTTCTTTCACTTCCATTATTTATCTTTCAAATAGCAGCATGACACGTTTATTTTGATGTACAATTGCCTCTTTGGTTATTTCTTTGCATTATATACCTAATTGTTTCTCTTTATTACGTATGATTTGCGCAACTGCCATTTGTTTGCATTTTCGTGTCAATGAATGTAATGTGCTTATGACATTGTATGCTTACCGTATTTCAATTTATCTTTATGCATGCAAATTCAGACATAGATTATATGCAAATAGGTTGTATGCAAATTTGGACATCGATTGTATGCAAATAAGTTGAATGCAAATTTGGACATAAATTATATGCAAATAGGTTGTATGCAAATTTGGACATAGATTATATGCAAATAGGTTGTATGCAAATATGAAAATGTGTTACATGTGAACTTAGATGAAATTTTGATTTATGCATGCGAACTTGGAAATAGAATACCCTTATGAATATATGTTGCTAGACTCGATTAAATTATTGCACAAATCATTTTATTACAAGTGACATAAGTAAGGGACCATTCTGAACCCAACGGTTTGAGGTGTTCCCTTGCGAGGGGTGAGTGCAGCCTTAAATCATTTTCCCGGTTCACACCGGGTGGGACTCATTTATTCTCCGGTTTAGTCCCCCGCGGGCTACTCTGTACTCCCAACCGGGCCGCGAGCCCGGAGCAGCATGCGTCGCCCAGTTTCAGTGTCCCACAGTTGGACAAATATTTTATTATTTTCTTTGAACAGTTGGACTGTACCATAACTTCATTTGTAGTTGATTATATAGTTGGACTTTAATAATCTTTACATTTGACTATACCCGATATCATTGATTGAATATTTAGACAATTGCAATCAAGATGACTAGAAAGATTAGTGTCAGAGACATCGTCATGGGCTATAATGTCTTTAACGCTATAATTTTCCAGACTGGGAGATGAATCTCAAGATTGTCCTAGAGAAACCCCTCGGGCCTGAGTTCGGGGTTGAGCAAATAGTAGAGTATGAGTTTTGGTAGACTCATTGTGATGGTAACTTTAGCACTCAATCCGTAATGCTTGCCGCAATGACTCCTCAATTTCGTCGTCAGAACAAAGGATTTGATCCTTATAGTATGATGTAGAAATTGAAGAATCCTCACAGGTCTAATCTTAGATCTCATAAGCATGAGTTATGAAAGAAGCTCTTTCGCTCGCGTATGTTAGAGGGTACATCTTTCGAGCACTTCGTGTCGTAGATGATTGCTGACATCGAACAACTAGGTCAGCTGGGCATAACCTTCGAGGCCGAGACTTCCGTAGATCTGATCTTACAGTCTCTGCCCGAATGCTGGGGCGGGTTCGTCATGAACTATAACATGATGAACCAAGAGAAAACTCTTGGAGAGTTATTGGCGATGCTGAAAGAAACAGAGCTAGAGCTTCTAAAGGGCAAGAAGGGCGAGGCGTACCTTACTTCGACATCCCAGATGGCCAAGGCCTGGCCAAAGGCTTCTAGGGTGTGAAGAAAATGAAGAAGAAGGGCAAGGCTAAATCATCACAGTCTTCTGGGAAGACTGAGGACATATCCCAAGACGTTGAATGAAGTGAAGACGGGCAAGGCTCCGACTTCAGGTATGTTTGTTATAAACATATCCACTACTAGTTTTAAAAATTATATTTTTGATTATGGATGTGATACTCATATATGTACTGATGTGTAGGATCTGCTGATTAGCAGGAGACTGGCTTCGGACGAGATCGACCTACGAGTCGAAAACAGAACGAGAGTCGCTGTTTTGACCATTGGGACTTATGTTTTGTATCTCCCCTTGGGGCATGTAATTACATTAGGTGATTGTTATTTAGTACCTAGTTTGACTAGGAACATCATTTTTGTATCTAGTATAACCTGATGCGGGTACACCTTTGTATTCAGGAACACTGAGTGTTTTGTATATAAAGATGACATTTTGATATGTACAATAGATGTTAATAATGGTCTTTATATTTTGAATATAAATGATTCTCAAACATATAACATGACAAAGAAAAGCTCAAACTGAGTAAATCAGATGAGACTTATTTGTGGCATTGCCATCTGGGACACATTAACAAGACTCGTATATCCACACTTTCGAAGAGGGGATACATGGACGGATTTGATCCTAATTTATATGATGTATGTGAATCTTGTTTATTAGGCAAAATGCCTACAACACCTTTTAGCGGTAAGGGTGTACGTGCCACCGAACTGTTAGCCCTCGATCATGTTAGTAAGTCCTTGACATGCCAAGGATCTCTAAGTCAAGATATTGTGAGAATAATCAAAATAAAATTACGGAAAAATAACTTCCATCGATCGATTTGGATGTATTGATATCAAAACTTTCTTTGAGTTTGTTGGAAGCTCCAAGCTTTGTTGAACCTTTTTAACCCAATGGTGAGTTTCCCTATCACCTTAATCAACTCTTTAAGTGCTTGCTTTGTTTGACTTTGAAAGAAAATCAATGGAGGAAGAGCATGAAGCTCATGGTAAAAGCAAGGAGATGGAGAGGAGAGAGTTTTATGTTTTTGATATTTGTTTTCTAAAAACGAATTCCTTTTTCCAAAAAGTGTATTTGCTTTTCCAAAAGCAAAAGTCAAAGTGTGTTGAGCAAGTTTCCAATAAGTGCTCTCATCCACTTCCATCAACTAGATTGACTAGTGATGTAAGTTAGTGGGTCCCACAATTAAATTTAAAATTTATGTTGGGTGAGACTACACACTTCGGGCACGGGTTCGTTTAATCCGATTAAACGAATTTTCCGTTGCGACGTAATTAAATCCAATTTAATTAAATAATAATGCCTAGCAAAATTATTACGAAAGTCGCTTACGAATTAATTCCAAATTAATTCGTTCGCCCGAATAAAAATCCAATTTTAATTCCTTATTGAAATCCGATTTCAATTAATATATCCAATATATTATTTAATCGATTAATTCCAAATTAATCGCTTTCTCTCTTTTATTCAAATTTTATCCCAGATAAATTCATGTCTAATTAATCCCAGATTAATTTTCTCTCTCATTTAATTAATCCTAGATTAATTTTGTTCGAGTCAAATGTCATTGGTGAATCTTTGGGAAGTGACCCAAGATATCCCTGGATATGTTGGCAGTAAATTCGGTCGTCGGACAATCCGAACACGTGCATACCCCGTACCACGTTCTTTCCGATTTACAAGACATGGTTGGCTTCTAGCAAAGCACCGTGCCTACCCAATTCTCCAGAAATATTCAACGAAGAATATATAATCTATATCAAGCATAATACACTATGCATTGCGTATTACGATCCGGTATCGAATGTAACATGCTAGGCCTGGGGTTGGAATTGTGTCTGCCCCGTACGAAGCATATATCTGATCAATAGCAACTAGTCTCTTTAATCGGATAATCATGACCTAGTCATACTATCCCGATAGTTGTAGCATTTGAGAGTACTAGTTCTGTATCCATGCGTGATCATCATATCCATATGACTGAAGTGATACTTCAATCTTGACATCACACCCAATACACTTCGATTCTCAGTAAACCCAGAAGAGACGTACAGAGAACCTGTTAAAGCCCCGGACAACCAAAACCAAAGCGTTGTGATTGTCGCAAGTATTAGCGATGCAAGTCTTAGGGTAAGACTAAATACACCTACCTTGATTCAGATTCCCATAGACATATAGTCATACTACGAATGGGATTCTGAGGGGTCTATCCAGAGCGAAGATGTTCCCGGTCCAACGACTAAGGGAACTTCCTATCACACTTGCATAAATATCCAATACTTAAATAAATGAGAACTATGTCGGTAAGCTTCAATAACGCGCACAAGTGTAATACTAGTCTATTCCGCTTTATCGATGTTCACTCTCGATAATACTACGAATAGAGATATTTAATGATTAAACCTTTCGTGGATTAATAATGTCTCATATCTTATTAATCTGGAACTAATCCTAAAGACTTTTATCATTTTATATATCCAAGGATTCCAATTACAAATGATAAAAGAGCAGTTTCATTTGTCACTTAGTTAATTTGTACAAATAACATCATGTCTTTTACAAACAGTGATGCTATTGGTCATAATTGTATAACAATCTCCCACTTGGCCTATAGCTAATCACTCAAGTGTCCAACCCTGAACTATGTATGGGTCGCTAAAAACTTATGCTGAGATATCACTTTCGTCAGCGGATATGCAAGTTTATCATCTGAAATGATATTTTTGATCTTCACATCGCCACGATGTATGATCTCACGAATAATATGAAACCATCGAAGTACATACTTGGATCATTGATGAAACCATAATTCCTTAGCCTCCACCGTATCCTAGCTCAGCTGCTAACAGAATTACTCCTAATCCAATAAGAAATTTTATAGATCTAAAATGCTTCTTTTGCTGCCTTAGCCGCAGCAATGTATTCTGCTTTTGTGTTTGAATTGGCAATAAAAGAGCTTGGAATATTCCTAGCTCACTGTTCCGTTGTTCAAACAAACTATGTACCCTAATTACGATTTACAATTGACTTTATCGATTCGGAAACTTGCATCGGTGAACCCAGTCACCTTAAGTTCTCATTCTCCATATATTAAGAAAGCATCATTAGTTCATCTAAGATACTTAAGGATGTTCTTAACATCAATCCAGTGACCATCACCTGGATCGGCCTGATAGTGACTACAGATGCTCAAAGCATATGAGACACCAGGTCGCGTACATGTCATGGCATGCATGATCGATCAGACTGCTTAAGTGAACGAGATCCGATTCATTGAATCTCTCTCATCTTGAGTTTTAGGACACATGTCCTTAGATAGAGAGACGCCATGTGACACTGGAAGCAGTCCCTTCTAGGAATGATCCATGTTGAATCTCTTTAACACTGTCAATATACGACTTCTCGGAGAGCGCCAACAACTTTTAGATCTATTCCAGTAGATCCTTATTCCTATAATAAATGTTACCTCTCCCAAGAATTTCATGGAGAATTTTAATGAAAGCCAAGCTTTCACCAATTTTAGTATGGGAATGCCATTGCTAATAAGTAATACATCATCAATGTAAAGGACAATGAATGTCAGTGCGCTCCCACTAACCTTCTTATAAACACAAGAATAATCTTCCTTTTGAATGAAACCATATACCATTATGATCTCATAAAAAACATTGGTTCCAAGAATGTAACGTTTGCTTCAATCCATAAATGGATCGATTTAACTTGCAAACCTTGTTTGCATGTTTTGGTACTACAAAACCATCGGGGTGTTATATAAAAACATCGCCCAAAAGTTTTCCGTTACGGAAAGCGGTTTTGACGTCCATTTCCCATATTTCATAATCGAAATATACAGAATTAGCAAGCATTATCCAAATGGATTTAATTATGGCAATGGGTAAAAGATTTCGTCGTAATCGACACCATGTTGATGAGGATAACCTTTCGCTATAAGCCTAGCTCGGTACATTTGTATGTTGTCATCAATGTATGTCTTCACCATGCAGACCTATTTGCTACCAATAGACACAATGCGTTCTGGTACATCAACCAGTGTCCATATCAGAATTCAGGGCACTTTGCCATAAATGAAGTCGACACCTTGTATCACTTCCTCATACGTATCCAGTTCATCTTCCTCAATAAGATTCATATGTACATTAGGTGAGATAGAAACCCATACCTCTTAGGTTGTTTTCTGACTCTCTCCGACCTACGCGGTTCTTGTGTATTAGAATATTATGGAATAGTCTCATCCTTGATGAACTGTTAGTGTTCTATTAGGGATCGGTGCCAGGAACAGTATTACTGTGATTTTCATCGAGTTCTACTTTCCTCCCACTTACCACTGCATTTAGGAATTCCTCTAAGGAAAACCGCATAGAGAGCAACAAATACCTTGTTCTCTTATGGGTGTAGAAGTAATATCCTTTGGTTTCCCTGGGATAACCTACAAATAGGCACTTATCTGATTTGGGTTCTAGTTTGGTATTATCCACTACATTATTTCATATCTTGATGCACAAAGAGATTGAAGTATATGTGGATGACATGATGGTGAAATCAGAAACCATAATCGGATATATAGAAGCACTGGAAAAGTTCCTTCAGAGAGTTGACCAATACAACTTGCGGCTGAATCCCAAGAAATGTGTGTTTGGGGTAACATCAGGAAAATTACTGGGACATACAGTGGGAATGGGAGGAATAGAAATAGATTCTGAGAAAATCAAGGCAATTACTGAGATGCCGACACCAAAGACTGAGAAAGAGGTTAGAGCATTCCTGAGAAAAATTCAGTACATCAGTCGGTTCATCGCCAAGTTGACATTAGTGTGTGAGCCTATTTTCAAACTATTGAGAAAAGACCAGCCAGTGAAATGGAATGAGCAGTGTCAGTCAGCCTTCGACAAGATCAGAGAATACTTGGTAAAACCTCCTGTATTAAAACCTCCAAGACCGGGCAAGCCTTTGGTACTGTATTTGACTATAGAATCAGAAGCACTGGGTGCAATGATGGTACATGGATATGAGACCGGGGTAGAGCATGCAATCTACTATCTCATTAAGAAAATGCTTCTATATGAAGCCTGCTATCAAGAAGTATAGAAGATCTGTTTGGCAGTAGTATGGGAATCCAGAAAATTACGGTATTACTTCCAATCTTACAAGATCCAGGTAGTGGCAAAGGAGAATCCTTTGAAATATCTGCATTCAGTGCCTTCGCTAGTGGGAAAATTGGGCAGATGGTTAGTGTTGCTGATAGAGTTTGACATTGAGTACCTCACTTCCAAGGTGAACAAGAGGCGAGCCGTAGTAGAGTTTCTGGCATTGCAACCTATTGAAGGGGATCAGCATAAGTTTGAATTTCCAGATGAAGAGATCCAAGAAATAACAGTTCAGGGATGGAAAATGTACTTTGATGGAGCAGTGAATTATAAGGGAGCTATAATTGAGATTGTGATAGTGACCCTGGAAGGAGAAACCTTGCCTATATCCAAGAGGTTGACATTCGGAGTAACCAACAACATGGCCGAGTAACAAGTATTTGATTTTGGGTTGACGGCACTGATAGCCTTGAAGGCTGAGAGCGTAGAGGTCTACGGGGATTCAATGTTAGTAATTCGACAGATTTAGGGAGAATGGGAACTGGATCTTGAACCACACATGAATGGGTTGAGTTTGTCTCGCAAGATTGCAAGACAAGGTTTCTATTGGTTAACTATTGAGACAGACTGTGCGAAACTGGTAAAACATTGTCACGATTGTCAAGCACATGGTAATATGAATCATCTGCCTCACACAGAGTTACATGGGTTGTCAGAGCCTTGGCCTTTCTCAGCATGGGGAATTGATATGATTAGAGAGATTCGACCAAATGCATCGAATGGACATCACTTCATAGTAGTGGCAGTAGACTACTTCTCAAAGTGGGTGGAAGCTGAATCATTCTGCAACGTTACAGCAAAGCAGATCGCAAAGTTCATAACTATGAATCTCATATGTCGGTATGGTATACCGCATCATGTGGTCACAGACAATAGAGTTCAGTTTCAAGGGGAAACAAAGGAAATGCTGCAGAAGTACGGGATAGGCCATCACAAGTCATCGCCTTACAGACCGCAAGCAAATGGGGCAGTCGAGGCAGCCAACAAGACAATAAAGAAAATGTTAGCCATGATGACGGATAACTACATAGACTGGGCCGATAAATTGTCGTACACCTTGTGGGGGTACAGAACGTCTGTGAGAACAGCAACAAGAGCCACGCCTTACTATTTGGTTTATGGAATGGAAGCAGTACTGCCAGTGGAAGTTGAGATACAATCAATGAGGGTATTAGCAAAAACAGAGTTACCTGAACAAGAATGGGATGCACAGAGGTTTTAAAAGTTAGCACTCCTAGATGAAAAGAGAATGAAGTCCTTGCATCAGATGCATATATATCAGAAGAGGTTGGCTCAGGCATTCAACAAGAAGGTGTGCCCTACTAAGATAAAAAAAAGGGTGATTTGGTACTTAAGCAGTCAAGGCCGTCGATGACAGATCCGAGAGGAAAGTTGAGACCTAACTGGGAAGGACCTTACATAGTGTAGAAAGTAATGTGAAATGAGGCAGTGAGACTGTCAGACTTTGAAGGTAACGAGTTCACTGAGCCGATCAACGTGGACATATTGAAGCAATATTTTGCCTGAGAAAGAGAAGACTTAACAGAAAACCTAACCCGACGGGATAAGGAATTCATGCATGCATGCATACACGTAACAAATTTTGGCATTCGTTTTGTGTTTGTTTTGTATTCACAGGTTTTGAAGAAGAAAATAAAAGGCGGCAAAGACAAGCCGATCAGAACCATCAACATACCAGCAGCAGTTTTGGGGATGCGTCCCAGTGGACGAGGCCCACATCAATACTAGCAGCAGTTTTAGGGATGCGTCCCGGGGTTGAGGCCCACGTCAACACACATACCAGTTGTAGTTATTGGGATGCATCCCAGGATCGAGGTCCACTGCATCTTCAGTTTCGAGATGCGTCCCAGGGTCGAGGCCCACCTTTTGTCAGCGGTATTGGGATGCATCCCAGGATCGAGGACCCCATTGTCGGTTGTAGCTATTGGGATGCGTCCCAGGATCGAGGTCCACTACATTATTCGTTTGGGATGTGTCCCAGGGTCGAGGCCCACCTTTTGTCTATGGTATTGGGATGCGTCCCATGGTTGAGGCCCCCGTTGTCGGTTGCAGCTACTGGGATGCGTCCCAGGATAGAGGTCCACTGCATCATCAACTCAGTTCGAGACAGCAAGCAAATCAGGTGGCAGCTGGCGAGCCAGATAAGTGAAAATGCATTGCATAACTTTGATAGGATTGTCACTGTTACATATTACACAAGTCCCATCAAAGTGGGGGTGACTGTAGGCACTGCATTGTAGGAACATAGAAACTGGGCGACGCATGCTGTCCCAGGCTCACGGCCTAGTCGGGAGTATAGAGTAGCCACGGGGGACTAAACTGGAGAATAATGGAGTCGTCACCCTGTGTGAATCGGGAAAATGAGATTTAAGGCCGCACTCACCCCTCGCAAGGGAAGACCTCAAACCGTTGGGTTCGGAATGGTCCCTTACTTATGTCACTTGTAATAAAAGGATTTGTGTAATAATTTAATCAAGCTTAAGTAACACTTATTTCCAAGAGTATAATGCTTCTAAATCCATAAGAACAAAAATAAACTTACACCTAAATTTGCATATATTTCACATTTAAGATTGCATGCTTGAAAGTACATCAAAGTAGCAACGAACATACAACTTCATTGGCATATTGTATTCATGGAAATACAAGCACACACTAACCACACAAGCACACATAAAGGCGAATCAAATAATGGCGAACATGTGATTTCATAGACATATCATAAACAAATAGCCATTACATGTCCATGCACAAATAAAAGAGTCAACTAAGTACATAATGCAAAAAGACACTTAAGGATGCAATTAGGCATTAAAGTAAGCATGCTATGACTTGGGCATTTTTCCAAGTGGTACGTGGAATTGTATCCCGAGTACAGATCATACTACCGTGTATTCAGAATCGGCTATGAAATTTATTTCCGGGTTTCCATCCTATATACCACGAGAAATAATGCCTAAATTCTATCATGACATGGATACAAAAATGATAATAAATCAAGCCAAGACAATGATAGAAGATGCCATCAATAGTTGAAAGATGCGGCAAATATCGTGGTAAATGTAGCCTTTTAGGCTTTTCTTCCCCCAAATGGAGAACCTTTTTAGTCCAACACAATAAGCCCATGCGCTTTCATTACAATGCGTACAAAGATAAAGATAACTATATGGAACTTCGTATACCCGATTGAACACATCTTACATTCAACCGAATATACATCAACTGGTGCGTCAAAGCATCGTGGTAAATGATTTTAACCCCTCAGAATATGGGACCTTTAATCCAACTTACTAAGCCCATGCGCTCGATCACATAATGCATATCAAAAATAAAGACAATAATATCAAACTTAGTGTACCCGATTGAACACATCTTACATTCAACCGAACACATATCAACTGGCGCGGCAAATCTTCGTGGTAAATGGTTTTAACCCCTAAAAATAGGGGACCTTTAATCTGAATTACTAAGCCCATGCTCTCGATCGCATCATGCATACAAAGAATAAAGACAATAATATCAAACTTAGTATTCCCGATTGAACACATCTTACATTCAACCGAATATGCATCAACCGGCGCGGCAAAGCATCGTGGTAAATGGTTTTAACCCCTCAAAATAGGGGACCTTTAATCCAACTTACTAAGCCCATGCGCGCGATCACATAATTACATAAACAAGTAAACATGCGGAATTTAAATGACGAATAATAAATAAATCAAAGCAACATAAAACAAAAGAAGGTGTTATTTACTCAAGCGGTACGTGGAGTTGTATCCCGAGTACATATCATACTACCGTCCATTCGGAATCGGCTATGAAATTTATGTCCGGGTTTCCATCCGATGTACCGCGAGAGTTGACACATCTTTCATTTTATTCCAAGGCCACAACATACAATATTTCACAATTCATGCACTTTCTATCTATTCAAGGGCCACACCATGCTTCACTCAAAAATAATCATGCAAACGAAACTCAACAAATAATAAAAATACAACTGAAAACAAGAGTGAAAAATACCCTCAGGTCTAACCTTTATGTCGACTTTCGGACTCGCGTTTCACGGCCGTCGGAAGGGCTATCGCTCCGCAACTCTTCCGGTTCACTAGATTAACGTCTTAGCTCGCGTTTTCATTGTTTTGGTCGCTGTTTTCACTCCGTTTTGCTGCCGCTTTTGCTGTATTTTCTGGTCACTACTTCACTGATTTTAGGGACTGTTTTTGTCTCAGTTTTGGAACTGTTTTAGGGTGGTGTTTGGGTCTGTTTTGGGCTTCTATTTTTTGAAGGGTTTATGAAGCAGTTTTGTCACTGTTTTGGGGTTGATTTAGGGTGTTTTATGGACTGTTTTCAGGGTCAGATTTGCGGCACTCATGGGCATTAAATGGGGTGTATTTTTTGCTTAGTTTCCAGGGTTTTTTGGTTCGCTATAAGGGGTTATTATTGTTGTTTGTTTGGTTCGGTGAATGAGGGCTCCATAGGTGGCTTAATTATCATGAATCAAGTGGGGAGTGGGCTACGTGTGCTAAGTATGGTTCACGTAAGTGGCTGTGTTGTGGATGTGCAAGGTGTCCATTTGAGGGGCTGTTTGCCGAGTGAGTGAGGGGCATGATGAGCTAAGTGAGTGTGCTAAATGGGGGCAGGTGGCGTGAGGCTTTTGAATGATCAAGGGGCAGTGTGTCGTGAAGGGGCTGAGGTGCGTGAGGGTTCTAAGGGGCTTTACTTGTTGCGCTAATGTGGGTGCCGGTGGTGAAGATTTTTACGACTTTTGTGACGTTTATTTATGTGTTAGAGAGAGACGTGAGGAGTGCTGCATGGTGAAAGGCGTGGCTTTAGGGTTCCTTTGGTCTTGTGGTTTATTGTTTGGGCCGTGAGGGTGAAGTAGTTCAGGAGAGAAATAGGGTTGCAATTTTGTGTTATATTTATAGTGAGAGGGTAGGGTTAGGGTTTGCACGGATTAAAAAGGAAAGAAAAATCAATTAATTAGTGTATGATTTGTTTGATAAGGAAGGTTATATATTTGATTGGTGTTAATTAGGCATTTAATTTGTTAATTAGGTGAGTAAATATTTTAAATTGGTGAGTGATTTATTAAATTAGGAAGTGATTTATTTAATTTTGGTAATGATTTATTTAATTTTGGTATTAGATTTTAATTAAATATTAGTTTAATTTAATTTAGATTTATTTTATTGGTTTTTAATTTGTGTTGGATTTTAATTGGTTTAATTTAATTAGCTTTTAATTTAAATTAATTTAATTTGTGACATGTATTTTAAATGTTTTAATTATTTTGGATTGGGCTTGGTGAGATGGTCTTGGATTTAGGCATGAGGGCTAGATGTGGGGTTTTGGGCCAAGGTTAAGTGTTTGCGGGTTTTTTAGGCTAAAGTTGCTTTAAAACGGAGGTCCACCAGCGAGCCCGAAAGCGAAACAAGCGAGTCAAATTCGATAAAGTACTGATTCCATCTTTTCCCTTTCGACGTCCGTTTCCCGCGGCTTCCGCGACTTAAAAGGTAGTGCCTCCAAAAGAGACTCATCATCGGGATTTATATGCAAAAATGCAGTGCCTACAGTCGCCTCCACTTTGATGGGACTTGTGTAACGTGTAACAGTGACAATCCTATCAAAGTTATGCAATGCATTTTCACTTACCTGGCTCGCCAGCTCCCACTTGACTTGCCATGTGTTGAGTGGAGTTGATGTTGTGTCGTACCTGGCATGCTAAACCTCATACCCGAGGTGTCACAGTTGCATCTCCGTACCTAGAGTGTCACAGTGATATCTGTTGGATAATATGACCCATAGCGTCACTATTTGTACAGATCAAGGTGTTGTTGTACAATTAACTATGTAACAAGGAAATTGCACTCTCATCATTTGTGATTAGATCACCATAGATATATAAATGAAGAGAGGTCCCTATGATTAGTTCCTGGATTGAGAATGATATGAGACAGTATCAGTCCACGAAGGATTAATCATTAAATATCCCTAGCCGGAGTATTATCGAGATAGGACATCGATAATGCGGAATAGGCTAGTATTGCACTTGTGCGCGTTGTGAGGGCACAACATCATAGTTCTCATATATATAAGTATTGGATACTTATGCAAGTGCGATAGGAGGTTGTGTTTCACCGATGGAACGGGAAACAGCTTCGCTCTGGATAGACCCTTCGGAATCCCATTGGTATTATGACTATGTGTCTATGGGAGGCCGAAATCAAGGTAGATGTGTATAGTCTTAACCTGAGACTTACATCGATAATACTTACGATAATCGATAGACTTTGGTCTTGGTGGTACAGGGCTTTAACCGGTTCTGCGTACACCACTTCTGGGTTTATCAGAGAGTCGTAGTGTATTGGGTGTGATGTCAAGATGGACGTATCACTTCAGTCATAGTGGAGATGATGTCACGCAGGATACGGTATTAGTGCTCTTAAGTGTTGCGCAACCATCGGGATATTATGACTAGGTCATACATATCCGATTATAGAGACTAGTTACCAGACATCCGACATGTGCTTCGGACGGGGCAGACACTTATCCAGCCCCAGCCCTAGCACGTGACTATCCGATACTGGACCAATATGCACAATACTACGGTATACTATGCTTGATACAGATCTATATATTCCTGTAAGAATATTTCTGGAGAATTGGGTAGGCATGGCGCTTTGCTAGAAGCCAACCTTGTCTTGTAAATCGGTATAAACGTAGTACGAGGTACTTACGTTTTCGGATAGTACGACGACCGTATTTACTGCCAACATATCCGGAGATCTCATGGGTCGGTTCCTGAAGATTCACCGATGACGTATGACTCGCACTTTAATTAATCTGGGATTAATTACGGAGATATTTTATCTGGGATAAAATATAAATTAAAGAGAGAAAACGATTAATTTGGAATTAATCGGTAAATTAATATATTCGATATATTATAACGAAATTAGATTTCGACACGGAATTGAAATTAGATTTTAATTCGGGCGAACGAATTAATTTAGAATTAATTCGTTAGCGACGTGAATAGTGAATTCGCTAGGCGTAATCATTTAATTACGACGCAACGGAAAATTCGTTAATTTGGAATTAGCGAACCCGAGCCCGGGATTGTTTGCGAGCGCATTCGCATTTCGAATTCGAGTGCGGCACGCAAGTCAAATCAAGCGTCAAAATCGCAAGTCACATCAAGCGTCAAATCACATGTCACTTTGAGTGATGTGACATTTGAGTGATTGATGTGAATTGATTTGAGGTGATAGACAAGCATTTAATGCTTTGCTTTTTGAAATAGAAAAAGTAAATGGTTTATTAAATATTTTGGAAAATATATAAACCTTTTACAATTTTTATTTTCTAATTCATTCTCTCTCTCTCTCTTTTTACGGTTTCTTGTGAAAACCATTTTCCCTCTCTTTTCTTCTTCTTCTACTTCACGGTTTGGAACCGTTTCATCTTCTCAAAATTTATGGTTTGACCGAATAAAAGGGAAGCAAGGAAGAAGACTTAGTGCTAGCACACCATGAGTGATACAAAGGTGATATGGAAGTGATTTCATGAGCTTGGAATCCATTGCTGAAGCTTGGAGCTCGAAGATGAAGATGGAGTCCACAAACCCATCATGACCGAATCTTGAAGCCCAAACCAGTGGGTTTACCGTGTGCATGACAGAAAAAGGAGAAGGCAGTGCGTTCGTGGTTCATCTTCGGAGCATCCAACCGATCATTGTGAGTCTTTTCCGCACCTCATATGATATGTATTCAACTCATTTTTGCAAGATTTATGATCCTTGGGACTTGATTGAAACTCAACAATGGTATCTTGAGCCATTTGTGCATAAAACTTTTTTAGGGTTCTTGAGCAAAATTTGGGGCTTTTTGATTTAAGCATGATTTTGACAAATTGTTTTTTTAAGAATGTTTGTATATGAATAACTTAGAGTTATATGTAATCAATTTGAAGAAAAATTAATTGGATTTGCTTATTGTTGGCCAAAACTTCAATTTGGGTAAACTTGATTTTGAGCATGTTTAATGAAATTGGATGAATTAGAATGCTTAATGTTGTTTAATTGATGATTGATTAGATCAATTTGTTGAAAAAGTGTTTGGAACAATTTTCCCCAAATTGCTAATGTTGGCTGGATTTAGTAAGTGCCCTAATGTCTTGGATTTTTTATTTTTTGTTCATTGGATGACTTGCAAATCATTTGGGGATGTTGAATTTATGTTTAATTTGGTTCAATTGGATTGAATTTGATTTGGGCATAATTTCCCTCTTTGGCCGAGACACTTGAAGCATGAAATTGGGTTTGATTTTGATCAAATTATGTTGGACATGATTCATTGATGTTAAGCATGATTAATTGGACAAATTTGATGTTTTGGAAACTTTGATTTGGGTAATTAATAATGTTATACACTTTAGGTAATTTAATTGGGAAATTTGGAATTTTTGGAATTAAATTATTGGGTTTAAAATTGGATTTGGGCTTTTAAAGTTGTTATTGGGTTTATTGGACTTTTTTGTACAAAGTTGGTTTAGGCCAAAATTGGTTGGATCCAATTAGGCCCAAAACCGCTTCCAAAAGGCCCAAATGCGACTAATGAACCTTTAACGTTTAATTGGGCCTAATGGGCCTAAATTAATTTATGGGCTTATGGGGTAACTCCCGGATTGGATTTTGGTTATTCGGTTTGACCCGAGTTGACCAAAAGTCCACGCCTCAAGAAATTAATTAAAAGCCCATTGGACTTTAATTAAATTAATATTGGATATTAATCGGGCTTTGAGACCCGTAACGATTAATTTGGAATTTAAGTCGTAAAGGTTTATTTTATAAAGTGTAATATTTAATTTGGAATTAAATAATGAATTAGAATTAAATACGTATTAAATTGGATTTAATCATGTAATTTAATTTTATTTGAGAAATCTTACTTTGAGTACGTGTTCGCAATACGAGTTTGACTCGAACAAAATCAAATCGTTGTTTGAACATTGGATGATCACTAATTATCAGATTAATTAATTTGATTGATTGATTGATAACATGCTTGTATGATTACATGGTTGTGATGTTTGAATAATTTATATCGGATGGATATTGGTCGGGTGGGGCGATTTTGGAAATTGTAATAAATTTGATTTATTAATTGGACCTGCGAGTCCAGCCTTATCTCCTATTTCTTTGTATTCTCTTCTCACCTATTCCCCTCAATGTAAATGAGGTTTCTTTAGAAGTGTAGTGTAACGGGTAGAAGAAATATTTGTGCTAGCGGGAGAGAGAAAGTGAGAGATTTGATCTAGGATCAATGTGTAAAATATCCATCCGCATATCATTATTATTTTATCATATGTTTTATTATGTGTTTAGAATGCATGTTTAAGGGTGTATGATGATGAGACCTTAACAAAGATAATAAATTGGTTGCCATTTTGCACGCGAAAAACCCTCATAAAATATCATGCGTTTTCCTTCCATTGAGTGATTCTTGCTCAAGATCCTAGATTGGCATGGGTTGTTGGCCAAAGTCAAGCCCTTGTCCGTCGAAGATGTGTTTGAATCACGAGGCTTTGTTCCATATTGGTGTCTTGTCCAAGTTGTGGTTTGTTGGCCAAAGTCAAGACCACTTCTTGTCCAACGACATTGATTACGAAGCTTCCATGTCAATGGGTCTGCGCTTGACTGGGATCACTAGGTTTGTTGTGCCAAAGCCAAGGCCTAGTTGATTCAGAGGAAAAAGGTTAGGGTATACATTCTATGTATAGGCATATATAAGATATATGTTTGGGACTTAGATGTCCACCTACTGGATCTAGGAGTTGGATGAGATCCAATTGATCTTCGAGATCTACCTAGTTAATTATCATACAATTTGTTGGCCAAAGTCAAGATTGTGTGATATATAACGGGATTCTAGCCCACTAGGAAACACGGTTCCCGAGTACTCGACAGAGGGTTAGAGGCTCGCCGAAAAATAGTGGGAGGCAAGAATTGAATTTGCAATATTCGTTCAATTACTCGCCATACGCGCTCATTCAAATTATTTCGTCGTAATATTAAATGTTAGTTGGACTAATATTTAAATTGTTGTTTTAATAAACAGTTGGACTGTATTATACTTGATTATATATAATTGGATTATATTAATCAATATATTTGAATTAATTAATTTCAGTTTACAGTTGATTTTATAATTGGATTATAGTAATCAATGTAATTGAGGTTAATTAATTGGATTATATTTGATTATAGTTGGACTATTATAATCATTATAAAATATATAGTACCACTAATCGTTGATTAAATAGTTGGACTATTGTAATCAAGATAAATTGAAAAGTTGGATATTTAAAATATAATCTGGGATTAAAATATTTTAAATGATTTAATTTTCAAATTGGGAATAAATAATAGGTTAATTTATTTGATAAAATAACTTATTATACCTTAAGCCCAAAATTAAGCAAAATAAGTAGAGCATAAAATCTTTGGAAGATTTATGTGATGATGACTTTAGTGCTTAATTTAATATACTTGTCATAAATCTAATTTTAGATTTAAGAAGTATTAAAATTGCAATTTATAATTCTTGGAGAATTAATTGACTATTCTAGAGGAGATAAAGTCAAAGTTTGCAATTGGGCATGTAGCACAAGGTGCACATCGTTTCGATATTCTAAAAACCCAAGGCTTGGCCTAAGGTTCCTAAAATATTGAAAAGATAATTGACATATACCAAAGTGACTACCATTTGGATATGGCAGACACGAAGGAATTAAAGAAAGGGCGAGGCTCTAACTTTAAAAATATTTGTCAAAGTTATGTTCACTACTAGTATTGAAATTGGATTTTAAATACTTAGTGTGGTACATAAAATATATGTATTGATGTTCAGAATCCGCTATGAGCTGGATACTGACTTCAAGCCGAGATTTCTCTGCGAATCGGAAATGGGACGAAAGTCGCTGTTTCGACCGTAGATACCTAAGTTTAAGAACTACCATTTGGGTGTGTAATTAAATTAGGAACTGTTATAATGTAACTAGTTTGACTAGAGACATTATCTCTATATCAGTGTTTAATCCGTTGCGGATAAAACCTTTATATTATAGAACACTAAGTGTTTTATTATATAAAGATGATATTGAGATAAATACATTAGATGTAAATAACAGAATTTATATTTTGAATATAAATAAAATCTCAAACATATAAAATGACAAATAAATAGCTCAAATTGATTTGATCAATAGAGACTTATTTGTGGCATTGTTGTCTAGGACACAATTAAACTAGACTCGTATATCCACGCTTTTGAAGAGTGGGTACTAGGACTGATTTGACTATTCAAATAAGGTCTGCGAATCTAGTTTATTAGGTAAAGTACCTAAAATACTATTTACTTGGTAATAGTAAAAGGGCACCGATCTGTTAGCCCTATTCATGGTGAAGTAAGTGGGCCCATGTCTAGCTAGGCTAGATGTAGATATGAATATTTCGTGACCTTAAACGGATGTGGCATTACGTTATGGTTATGTGTTTCTTTTGAAGAACACAAATCGGAAATTTAGAGTTTCGACACGAAAAGACAAACAGATCGGCGATAGTATTATACCGTCACGGTAAGACCGTAATGGAAAATACTTAAGCAATAAGTTTCTTATATACTTGAAAGAGTATAGTATTCTTTCAAATGAGGACTCCTCCCGGAACACGTCAAAGTGACGGTGTGTCCGAACGGATTAACCGAATCATGTTAGACATGATAAGGCTAATCATGAGTCGCTCTGAGCTACCATTTCCTTCAATGGATACAGATAAACAGTGCAATAACTTATTTAGAATAAGGTTCCATAATAATCTGTTTGACAGATTACATATTAGATATGAACGAGAAAGAAACCGGGTTTCTCATTCCTGACCATTTGGGATGCTAGGCATATGTTTGGATGATACCAAACTAGAACCAAAATGGATAAGTGTCAATTGTAGGCTATCCTAGGGATACCATAAGTATTGTATTTATACATCTCACCAGAGAACAATTAGATTGTTGCTCACCATGCAGTGTTCCTGAGAGGAATACAGACATGCAGTGGTAAGTGGGAGGATAGTAAAACTCGATGAAAATCGGAGTAATACTATTCAAGGCACCTATTCCTAATGGAACACATATAGTTCATCAATGATGAATTTATACCATTAATCTTCGAATACACAAGAACTGAGTAGATCGGATAGAGTCAGAAAATGACCTAGGGTATGGGTTTCTGATCTAACCTCATAAAGATGTCAATCTTATGAAGGTATATCCACCGACTACGTTTTGAGGAAGTGATACAAGGTATCGACTCCCTATTATGGCAAAGTGCCATGAATCCGAAATGGATTCCATGTATAACAACTATTGAATACTAGTTGTTGTACCACAAGGCATTGTGCCTATTGGTACATTAAACGTCTTCAAGGAAGACATACATGGAAGGCAACATACCAACGTACAAAGCTGGGCTTTTGACGGAAAGGTATCGTTATCAACATTATGTTAATAACGGTTCAACCTTTTACCTGTTGCCGTGGTAAATCCATTTTGAAGATGCTTGTTGATAACTGCATATTTCATTTATGAAATGTGTCAGTTGTAGATCAAAATCGCTTTCCTGAAAAGGAAACCTTTTGAAGAATGCTTGTTGACAACATCCTGACGATTTTGTATAACCGAGAAACAAGGTTTGCGGGTTATTCGATCCATGTTTGGATTGAAACAAGAATAAGGTTCTTGGAACTGACGTTTTGAAATAATCATAATGGTTTATGATTTGACTCAAAACGAAATAATTCCTGTGTATATAAGGAGGTTAGTGGAGAGCACTGATAATGAAATTCCCATAAAGAAATCGGTGAAAGCTTGGCTTTCATAAGAAATTCTTCGTAGATTCTGGGGAGTAACAACCTTTATTCAAGGAATAAAGATCTACTGGGATGGATTTGGAGTTGTTAACACTCTGGGAAATTGTACATTTAAAATGTACTTGATATGGTGTCTCATACGCTTTGAGCATATGGAGTCACAATCACGACAATCCAAGTGATAGTCATTGGATTGAAGTTAAGGACATCTATTAGTATCTTAGAGAACTAAAGATGCTGTCTTAAATTATGGAGTAGGAGAACTTGAAGTGACTAGGATCACTGCTGCAAGTTTCCAAACCGGTAAATACTGCGGTACTATAAAGTTTGAATAACGGGACAGTAAGCTGGAAATATTCCGAGCAAGATAACTGTTGCCGAATAAACAACAAATGCAGATTATTGCTGCAGCTGAGGCAGCAATAGAAGCCATTTGGATCGAAAAAATAATCTAATTAGATTAGATATAGTTCTGTTAGGAGCTGAGCTAGGCGTCAGCACATGCTAAGGAATAAAGGTCTCATCGACGATCCAGATATATACTTATAATCATCTGATTCGTTCGGATCATACATCGTGGCGATGTGATGATCGTGTAAATCGCGTCAGACGATAATTAAACAAATCCGCTGACGAAAACCTTTCCTCAGCAATTTGAGCGAACCATTCATAGTTCGGGTGTGGGACACTTGAGTGACTGGCTATGTGCCAAGTGGGAGATTGTTGGATAATATGGCCCATAACGCCACTATTTGTACATATCATGGTGTTGTTGTACAAATTAACTATGTAACAAGGAAATTGCACTCTCATCATTTGTGATTAGATCACCATAGATATATAAATGAAGAGAGGTCCCTATGATTAGTTCCTGGATTGAGAATGATATGAGACAGTATCAGTCCACGAAGGATTAATCATTAAATATCCCTAGCCGGAGTATTATCGAGATAGGACATCGATAATGCGGAATAGACTAGTATTGCACCTGTGCGCGTTGTGAGGGCACAACGGCATAGTTCTCATATATATAAGTATTGGATACTTATGCAAGTGCGATAGGAGGTTTGTTTTCACCGACGTACGGGAAACAGCTTCGCTCTGGATAGACCCTTCAGAATCCCATTGGTATTATGACTATGTGTCTATGGGAGGCCGAAATCAAGGTAGGTGTGTATAGTCTTAACCTGAGACTTACATCGCTAATACTTTTGATAATCGATAGACTTTGGTCTTGGTGGTATAGGGCTTTAACCGGTTCTGCGTACACCACTTCTGGGTTTATCAGAGAGTCGTAGTGTATTGGGTGTGATGTCAAGACGGAAGTATCACTTCAGTCATAGTGGAGATGATGTCACGCAGGATACGGTATTAGTGCTCTTAAGTGTTGCGCAACCATCGGGATATTATGACTAGGTCATACATATCCGATTATAGAGACTAGTTACCAGACATCCGACATGTGCTTCGGACGGGGCAGACACTTATCCAGCCCCAGCCCTAGCACGTGACTATCCGATACTGGGCCGATATGCACAATACTACGGTATACTACGCTTGATACAGATCTATATATTCCTGTAAGAATATTTCTGGAGAATTGGGTAGGCATGGCGCTTTGCTAGAAGCCAACCTTGTCTTGTAAATCGGTATAAACGTAGTACGAGGTACTTACGTGTTCGGATAGTCCGACGACCGTATTTACTGCCAACATATCCGGAGATCTCATGGGTCGGTTCCTGAAGATTCACCGATGACGTATGACTCGCACTTTAATTAATCTGGGATTAATTCGATGAGAGAGAAAATTAATCTGGGATTAATTACAGAGATATTTTATCTGGGATAAAATATAAATTAAAGAGAGAAAACGATTAATTTGGAATTAATCGGTAAATTAATATATTCGATATATTATAACGAAATTAGATTTCGACGCGGTATTGAAATTAGATTTTAATTCGGGCGAACGAATTAATTTAGAATTAATTCGTTAGCGACGTGAATAGTGAATTCGCTAGGCGTAATCATTTAATTACGACGCAACGGAAAATTCGTTAATTTGGAATTAACAAACCCGAGCCCAGGATTGTTTGCGAGCGCATTCGCATTTCGAATTCGAGTGCGGCACGCAAGTCAAATCAAGCGTCAAAATCGCAAGTCACATCAAGCGTCAAATCACATGTCACTTTGAGTGATGTGACATTTGAGTGATTGATGTGAATTGATTTGAGGTGATAGACAAGCATTTAATGCTTTGCTTTTTAAAATAGAAAAAGTAAATGGTTTATTAAATATTTTGGAAAATATATAAACCTTTTAGAATTTTTATTTTCTAATTCATTCTCTCTCTCTCTTTTTACGGTTTCTTGTGAAAACCCTTGTCCCTCTCTTTTCTTCTTCTTCTCCTTCACGGTTTGGAACCGTTTCATCTTCTCAAAATTTATGGTTTGACCGAATAAAAGGGAAGCAAGGAAGAAGACTTAGTGCTAGCACACCATGAGTGATACAAAGGTGATAGGGAAGTGATTTCATGAGCTTGGAATCCATTGCTGAAGCTTGGAGCTCGAAGATGAAGATGGAGTCCACAAACCCACCATGACTGAATCTTGAAGCCCAAACCAGTGGGTTTACCATGAGCATGACAGAAGAGGAGAAGGCAGTGCGTTCGTGGTTCATCTTCGGAGCATCCAACCGATCATTGTGAGTCTCTTCCGCACCTCATATGATATATATTCAACTCGTTTTTGCATGATTTATGATCCTTGGGACTTGATTGAAACTCAACAATATCTCCATACCTGGAGTGCCGTACTTGGCGTACTAAACCTAGTACCCAGGCGTCGCTGTAATATCTCCATACCTGGAGTGCCGTACTTGGCGTACTAAACCTAGTACCCAAGGCGTCGCAGTAATATCTCCATACCCGGAGTGCCGTACCTGGCGTGCTAAACCTCATACCCAAGGCGTCGCAGAAATATCTCCTTACCCGGAGTGCCGTACCTGGCGTGCTAAACCTCATACCCAAGGTGTCGCAATAATATGTCCATACCCGGAGTGCCATACCTGTCGTGCTAAACCTCATACCCAAGGCGTCGTAGTAATATCACCATACCCGGAGTGCGGTACCTAGCGTGATAAACCTAATACCCAAGGCGTCGCAATAATATCTTCATACCCTGAGTGCCGTACCTAGCGTGCTAAACATCATACCCAAGGCGTCGAAGTAATATCTCCAAACCCGGAGTGCCGTACCTGGCGTGCTAAACCTCATACCCAAGGCGTCGCAGTAATATCTCCATAACCGGAGTGCCGTACCTGGCGTGCTAAACCTAATACCCAAGGCGTCGCAGTAATATTTCTATACCCGGAGTTCCGTACCTGGCGTGCTAAACCTCATACCAAAGGCGTCGCAGTAATATCTCCATACCCGGAGTGCCGTACCTGGTGTGCTAAACCTCATACCCAAGGTGTCGCAGTAATATCTCTATACCGGGAGTGCCGTACATGGCGTGCTAAACCTAATAACTAAGGCGTCGCAGTAATATCTCTATACCCGGTGTTCCGTACCTAGCGTGGTAAACCTCATACCCAAGGCGTCGCAGTAATATCTCCATACTCGGAGTGCCGTACCTGGCGTGCTAAACCTCATACCCAAGGCTTCGCAGTAATATCTCCATACCCGGAGTGCCGTACCTGGCGTGCTAAACCTCATACCCAAGGCGTCGCAGTAATATCTCCATACCCGGAGTGCCGTACCTGGGAAAATTGATCTGATGTCTCCATACCCAAAGTGCTGTAACCGGGAAAATTGATCTGATGTCTCCATACTCGGAGTGCTGTACGTGGTAAAACTGATCAGATATCTCCATACCCAGAGTGCCGTACCCAACAAAATTGATCGGATGTCTCTATACCCGGAGTGCCGTAACTAGTAAAAATGATTCTGTATCTCCATACCCGGAGTGCCGTACCCGGTAAATTTGATCTAATGTTAATGTGGGCATCGGCCCTAGAGTGCCATACCCGGCTAGACTTATGATGATAAGGATGTGGGCCTCGCCCCTAGAGTGCCATACCCAGCCAGACTGATGCTGATAAGGATGTGGGCCTCGCCACCAGAATGCCATACCCGACCAGACTGATGCTGATAAGGATGTGGGCCTCGCCCCAGAGTGCCATACCCGACCAGACTGATGCTGATAAGGATGTGGGCCTCGCCCAAAGAGTGCCATACCCGGCCAGACTGATGTTGATAAGGATGTGGGCCTTGCTCCCAGAGTGATGCTGATGTGGGCCCCGCTCCCAGAATGATGTGGGCCTCGTCCCAAAATGATACTGATATGGGCCTCGCCTCTGTGACTCATCCCCGAGACTGAAACTGATATGGGCCTCAACCCCAAACTGATGCAGATGTTGGCCTCGCCCATAAACTGATACTTATGTGGGCCTCTGCCCTGGGACTCATCCCCAAACTGATACTAATGTAGGCCTCGGCCGTGGGACTCATCCCCAAACTGATGCTGATGTGGGCCTCGGCCCTAACTGCTACTGATATGGGCCTCTCCCCCAGACTGATACTAATAGGGGCCTTGCCCCAAGCTGATACTGATATGGGCCTCACCCCCAACTGATACTGATATGGGCATCGCCCCCAGACTGATACTGATATGGGCCCACCCCCAACTGATACTGATATGGGCCTTGCCCCCAACTGATACTGATATGGGCCTCACCCTCAACTGATACTGATATGGGCCTCACCCCCAGCTGATACTGATGTGGGTCTCACCCCCAAGTGATACTGATATGGGCCTCACCCTTAGACTGATACTGATATGGGCCTCGCCCCCAACTGATACTGATATGGGCCTCGCCCCCAACTGATACTGCTGATATGGGCCTCGCCCCAGATAGAGAGTGATATGGGCCTCGCCCCCAGACTGATACTGATATGGGCCTCGCCCCTAGACTGATACTGATACGGGCCTTACCCCCAGATGATACTGATGTGGGTCTCACCCCCATATGATACTGATTGATGTGGGTCTCACCCCAGACTGGTACTGCTGATATGGGCCTCGCCCATGTGATTCATTCCTGAAGACTGCTGACATTGTACTGTTGCTGCTTCTGGTTGGCTTGCATTCGACGCTTTTTTTTTTCTCCTTTGAAACCTTTTATTACAAAACAGAACAAACACAAAAAGGATGCAAATATGTTACGTGTATGCATGCATGCATGATTGAATTTCCTATCCCGTTGGGTTAGGTCTTTTGCCGGTACTCTTGGTGGCTGCTCGGTCTTTTGACAAGCCTGCCATCTTCCCCTAGCAAAGTACTGCTTCAATCTATCCATATTGATCGGCTCGGTGAACTCATTTTCTTCCAAGTCCGATAGCCTCACTGCCCCATTTCCCATTACTGAACGGTTATTCTGTCATTTCTACTTGCTTCTTTTGGGAATCCCCCGTGTTCTGAGTGTCGCTGAATATCACGGTATAGGGTTGAATGGTTTTGTCAAACATACTTATGTCATGCAGGTTGAAAGGAAATGACTAAGGCAAGTAGGCGAAATGGATGTCTTTATTATTATTCAGGAAAAGGTTCAAACAAGTAGACGAAGTTGATGTCTTTATTAAAAATGCAGAAAATAAACCAGAAAGAGCAGTTTCATTGCCTTCTTCCTCAGCCTACGGTTTTTTACTACTGTTATCATTTATCTCAATGCAAGAAGCCTGGTGATTGAGATTTTTGAGGAAAAAGGTTTCGGGTAGGCCGGAGTTGATCATGTAAGTCGGTGGGGGAACATAGTGATAATCTGGCAGAGGGTTGGTGTGTGTGCTAGGCTATTTTTTTTCAGGATCGGGTATTTTGTGGGCATCAATGAGGTCTTAAATTTCATACCCGAGGCGGGAACAGCTGTCAGTATCATGGCCGTGTTGCTGGTGGAAGTGACAGTAGCGGTATATTTTCAGATGTGGTGGTGGGGGATTTGGAAGTGGTTTAGGCTCCAAAGGTTTTAAGAGTCCTTGCCTTGTCAACTTCTCAAGTACCTTGGACAAAGGTCTTCCCAAGTTGGAGAAACGCCGGTTCTTGATGGTAGCAACCTCGGTAGCAGTGGGTTTGGTCTCAGAATGCCCCCCAAAAGTCCTCATATTCTGGCCATAGAACTTCCAGTTTTCAGCCTCTTCTTCCTCAATATCCATGACAGTTTCCCTCAACTATCGAAAATCAGAAATCATCGAAGTCATCCTCCTCAGCTTACCATAAATAGGGGGTTTGGTGCCCTTGATGATCATTTTAATTTGGTCTTTCTCTGAAGGCCGAGTCTGCATTTTCAAAAGCTGGCTTCTCCAGCGATCCACATACTCTTTGAAACTTTCCTCTGGCTTCTGCTTAGTGTTCTCCAAATCACGGAGTGACAAGTCAATCTCTAAGTCTATAACATACTGCTTCAGAAAAGCATCAGCTAGTTCCTTCCATCTTCCTTAACCTTCTTCTCAAGGCTATGATACCAAACCACAGGTGCCCCCTCGAGTGACATCCCAAACATATTTTGGACTTGGCGCTGTGTTAGGCCCACTGAACTCATGACCGAGACATATTGCTGCAGATGGACTCTCGGGTCTCCATTCCCATTAAACTTGCCATGTCGGGCATTTTAAACTGAGCTGGTAGCTGTTCTCCGAAGGTCATTGCCTCATAATCTAACAAATCTTCATGTTTACCCCTCATTTTGCGGGTAACTGTTTCAACTTGATCCCGAAGCTTCTGAAATTCTGCCTGAGACCCAATCACTATGCCTGTTGCATACTATGCCATGTCATCATCAAAAGTGGGGATATCATCCCCCAACCCATTCAGAGACTCCACGCGCCCCACATTCTCAGAATTTCCCCCAGCACGGGGTACATCCATATTTTCCATGGCGGTAGTCAAGGCATGCAACTGTTCGGTAGGCGAAACCATTTTCCAACTGATCTATCCGAGATACCTCATTATCTGATGTACTCATATCTGTTACAGGTCTTTTGGTTTGTCTTCCCTCTTCCCTAACCCAACGGGAATCTATGATGGCTTTTTGAGCACAAGGGTTAGCATGATGCATGTATGCATGAAATGAATGAGACGCATGTGATATAAGGAAAATATCAACTTATTAAAATTTTCATACAAATCGGCCCATCATCATTTTAGAAGCTTTTGGGCTAACTGTCATAAGAGTGAACTCGTCCCAGTTTAAATGGCCCAACAAGTTCACATCTCATGGCAAGAAGTCCAACCATATCCAAATGATAATGTTCCTGAACATAAACATATAATGGCCCATTGGCGTTTTAGAAATTTTTGGCCCAATCATCATAAGATATGTTCTTGTCCCAGTTTAAATGGCCCAACAAGCCCATACCTAATGACAAATGGTCCAAATGGATCCAAACGACGATGTTCCCAAACACAAGCATAAAAGAAAGATAATGCAAACATAAAACAATGATTTCTACAGAATGGCCCATCAACATTTCAGAAGCTTTGGGCCTAATGGTCATAAGCTACGAACTCGCCCCAGTTTAAATGGCCCAGCAAGTTCGCATTTCTGACAATAGTCCAACTGCATCCAAATGAGGATGGTCCACAAGCACATACTCAAGGAAATAATTGTTACTTTAACCATACAACCCCGGTCTATGGATGGGTTCGCAAAAGTGTAGACAAAGGCTCTCACCGGTGAAGGATGGCCCACAACTAGGTCTCCCCAATCAAGGGTTCGAGCGACCAAGTGAGCGCACCATTTTTTATACACTAAGGTACGTGCCAACGAGTTATGGTGTGTGACTAACTATCAAATGGATTTCTTGTTGCAGATTCCCCAGATGGAGGGTGGAGCGAGGCTCTCTTAAGTACCCAAGCCTTTTAGGCTCTTATCGCTTGGTGACAGGAATAAGTTGTTGGACAAAATGACCCATAGCGTCACTATTTGCACAGATCATTGTGTTGTTGTAGCAAATTAACTATGTAACAAGGAAATTGCACTCTCGTCATTTGTGATTAGATCACCATAGATATATAAATGAAGAGAGGTCCCTATGATTAGTTCCTGGATTGAGATGATATGAGACAGTATCAGTCCGCGAAGGATTAATCATTAAATATCCCTAGCCGTAGTATTATCGAGACCTGACATCGATAATGCGGAATAGGCTAGTATTGCACTTGTGCGCGTTGTGAGGGCACAACGGCATAGTTCTCATATATATAAGTATTGGATACTTGTGCAAGTGCGATAGGAGGTCGTGTTTCACTGATGGTACGGGAAACAGCTTCGCTCTGGATAGACCCTTCGGAATCCCATTGGTATTATGACTAGGTGTCTATGGGAGGCCGAAATCAAGGTAGGTGTGTATAGTCTTAACCTGAGACTTACATCGCTAATACTTACGACAATCGGTAAACTTTGGTTTTGGTTTGGGGGATCTTAACTGGTTCTGTGTTCACCACTTCTGGGTTTATCAGAGAGTCGTAGTGTATTGGATGTGATGTCGAGACGGAAGTATCACTCCAGTCATAATGGAGATGATGTCACGCAGGATACGGTATTAGTGCTCTTTTAGTGATGCGCATCCAATCGGGATATTATGACCAGGTCATGATATCCGATTATAGGGACTAGTTACCAGACATCCGATATGTGTTCGGACGGGGCAGACACTTATCCAGCCCCAGCCCTAGCACGTGACCATCCGATACTGGGCCGATATGCACAATACAATTGTATACTACGCTTGATACAGATCTAGATATTCTTTGATGAATATGTCCGGAGAACCTGGGAAGACTTGGTGCTTTGCTAGGAGTCGACCTTGTCTCGTAAATCGGTAGAACGTAGTACTTGGTACGTACGTGATTCGGATACTCCGACGACCGTATTTACTGCCAGATTATCCGGGGATCTCATGGGTCGCTTCCCGATAATCCACCGATGACGCACAACTCGCACTCTTGAATAATCTGGGATTATATAGAAGAGAGAGAAAATTAATCTAGGATTAATAACGGAGATATTTTATCCGGGATAAAAATCGTCTAAAGAGAGAGAACGATTATTTGGAATTAATCGATGATTAATATATTCGATATATTAAATGAAATTAGATTTCGACGCGGAATTAAAATTAGATTTTAATTCGGGCAAACGAGTTAGTTTGGAATTAATTCGTTAGCGACGTCAAATTATTCGATTGAATTAACGTCGCGACGTAAGCTCGGTATTTCGGAAATATCGAACCCGAACGCGTGAGTGCACGTGGGCCCACTTTCATTGGGAAACGTGTGGGGCCCACATGACACATGTCAAGATATGCATTAACTTTGACACATGTCATATTATGCTTATTTGACACTCTAATGCTTTGCATGGAGATTGTGTACAATGCACTCAATGGTATTGCATGGAAATGAAGTGTTTGACACTCTAAGCCTTTGCATGAATTTGTGTCATAAGTTTATTATTAATTTAATAAATTATGGCATAAATATAAATTGATTTTTGGTAAATCATTTTAATTAACAAACCATTACACAATTTTCTCTCAATTCTCTCTTCTCTCTCACGGCAATGGAAGCAATTCTTCACTGGTTTTGAACCAGTTTGGGCGTGACAATAGGGAAGCAAAGAGTGGTTTCTCATGGTGAGAAATCAAGTGCTAGCACACTACAAGTCTTGCGAAGGTGGTAGGGAGGTTCCCCCATGAGACGGGATCCATCCGACGAAGATTGGAGCTCCGTTTCTTCACCCAATTTCTGTTTTGCAGGGCAGTGGACTGCATGCAGTGGGCATGAAAGGCAGTGCGTTTTTGGGCTTGAATCGTCTCCAAATCACTCTACCGATCAATGTGAGTATTCCGCTACCTCCGTTGATGTGTTCACACATAATTCATGTCTTGTTTGATCTTGGGACCTTATAGAAAACCAACAATGGCATCATGAGCTAAAGTTGCAAGCATGAAATTTGTAGGGCTTAAAAATTTGGGTAAATGTTTGTTGAGCATGATTTGAATGAATTGAATGTTTGAGTATGCTTATAACATGTTTAAATTCATTTTGGTTGGACTATTTGATGAAAAATGATTTGGAATTATTTTCCCCAATATTCATGTTGGCCGAATGTCAATTTGATTTTGAATCATTGGAATTTTGTTGATTTTAATTCATTGGATGAGTTAAAATCATGTAGGATGATGTTAATTTAATGTCAATTGGATTGTACTTTGAATTGAACATAAACCCTAAATTCTATATGTTGGCCGAATGGATATGCCCTAAATGTCTTGGTATATTTTGATTTTATGAACATTGGATGTGTATGAAATCATTCGGGAAGTTAATACGTTGTCGATTGTGTAATTAATCGGATTGAATTCAAATCGGACAAAATAACCTTCCTTGGCCGAGACTTAGCAAGCATGTTTATGGGTTTGATTTTTCATTATGTGTGTTTGACATGTGATAATGAATTAAGCATGATTAATTGGACTAATTTGGTGCTTCGGAAATATCGATTTAGGTCATTAATCATCGTAATGCACTTTTGGTAATTAAATTGTGAAAATTGGATTTTGGATTTAATTAATTGGGCCTAATTTTGGAAATTAGAATTTAGTTGTAATTGGGCCTATTGGGCTTGATTTATCAAGTTTGGTTTAGGCCAAGTGGATTGGATCCAATTGGGCCCAAAACCTTAACCATAAAGCCCAATTGCGACTAATGAACCTTTAAAGTTTAATTGGGCCTAATGGGCCGAAATTGATTTCTAAGAAGGCATTTTGGGTGATCCCACTATTGGGCTTTGGTTGCCGAAGCCCATGCCTAAAGAAATTAATTGAAGCCCATTAGACTTAAATTAATTGACGTTGGACGTTAATCGGACTTTGAGTCCCGACACGATTGAATTTGGAATTTAAATCGTAAAGGTTTATTAATATAAAGTGCAATATTCAATTTGGAATTGAATAGTGAATTAGTATTAAATACATGTTAAATTGGATTTAATTATGTAGTTTAATTTAATTCATGAATTCGTACTTTGAGTACTTATTCGCAAAAACGAGTTTGACTCGAACAAAATCAAATCGTTGTTTGAACATTGGATGATCACTTAATTATCAGATTAATTAATTTGATTAGATTGATTGATAGCATGCTTGTATGTGTGAATACATGGTTGTGTTGAATGAATAACGTATATCGGATGGATATTAGTCGGGTGGGCAATTTGGAAATTGTTGTAATAAATTTGATTTATTAAATTGGACCTGCGTGTCCAGCCTTATCACCTTCTTTCTCTTTGTATTCTCTTCTCACCTATTCCCCTCTATGTATATGAGGTTTCTCTAGAAGTGTAGTGTAACGGGTAGAAGTAGTACAAGTGCTAGCTTGAGTGAGAAGAGAGAGATTTGATCTAGGATCAATGTGTAAAGTATCCATCCGCATATCGTTATTATTTTATTTCATACTCGCTTTATTATGTATTTAGAATGCATGTTTAAGGGTGTATGATGATGAGACCTTAACAAAGATAATTAAATTGGTAGCCAATTTGCACGCGAAAAACCCTCGTTAAAATATCATGCGTTTTTCCTTCCATTGAGTGATTCTTACTCAAGATCCGAGATTGGCAGGGGTTGTTGGCCAAAGTCAAGCCCTTGTCCATCAAAGATGTGTTTTAATCACGAGGCTTTGTTCCATATCGGTGTCGTGTCCAAGTTGTGGTTTGTTGGCCAAAGTCAAGACCACTTCTTGTCCATTGACATTGATTACGAAGCTTCCATGTCAATGGGTCCGCGCTTGACTGGGATCACTAGGTTTGTTGTGCCAAAGCCAAGGCCTAGTTGATTCAGAGGAAAATGGTTAGGGTATATATATACATTCGATGTATAGGCATATATAAGATATATGTTTGGGACTTGGATGTCCACCTAACCGGATCTAGGAGTTGGATGAGATCCAATTGATCTTCGAGATCTACCTAGTTAATTATCATACAATTTGTTGGCCAAAGTCAAGATTGTGTGATATTTAACGGGATCCTAGCCCACTAGGAAACACGGTTTCCCGAGTACTCCACAGAGGGTTAGAGGCTCGACGAAAAATAGTGGGAGGCAAGTATTGAATTTGCAACATTCGTTCAATTACTCGCTAAACACGCTCATTTATATTTTACTCGTCGTATTAATCAAAAGTATTAGTTGGACTAATATTTTATGTTGTTTTTAATATATAGTTGGACTATATACAAACTTATTCAATATATAGTTGATTTTATATTGGATTATAGTAATCAATATAATTGAATTAAAATGATAGTTGATTTTATAAATGGATTATAGTAATCAATATTAAAATTATAGTTGATTAAATAATTGGATTATTGTAATCATTATAATAAATAGTACCTTATTAAAATTGATTAAATAGTTGGACTATTGAAATCAAGATAGAATTGAAAGGTTGAATATTTAAAATATATAATCCTTGGATTAAATGTTTTAAATGATTTAATTTTCAATTGGGAATTAATAATAGGTTAATTTATTTGATAAAATAACTTATTATGACTAAGCCCATTATTAAGCAAATAGTAGAGCATAAAGTCTTTGGAAGATTTATGTGATGATGACTTTAGTGCTTAATTAATATACTTATAATAAATCTATCTTTAGATTTAAAAGTATTAAAATTGCAATTAATAATTCTTGAAGATTATTTGACTATTCTAGTGGAGAAAAGTCAAAGTTTGCAATTGGGCATGTAGCACAAGGTGCACATCGTTTCGATATTCCGAAACCCAAGGCTTGCCAAAGGTTTGTGAAATATTGAAAAGGATAATTCATATATCCCAAAGTGACTACCATTTGGATATGGAAGACACGAAGGAATTAAAGAAAGGGCGAGGCTCTAACTTTAAAAATATTTGTCAAAGTTATGTTCACTACTAGTATGAAATTGGATTTTAAATACTTAGTGTGGTACATAATACATATATGTATTGACGTTCAGAATCCGCTGTGAGCTGGATACTGGCTTCAAGCCGAGATTTCTCTGCGAATTGGAAACGGGACGAAAGTCGCTGTTTCGACCGTAGATACCTAAGTTTAGAACTACCCTTTGGGTATGTACTTAAATTAGGAAATGTTATAATGTAACTAGTTTACTAGAGACATTATCTCTATATCAGTGTTTAATCCATTGCGGATAAAACCTTTATATTCTAGAACACTAAAGTGTTTCAATATAAAGATGATACTGAGATAAATACATTGGATGTAAATAACAGAATTTATATTTTGAATATAAATAAAAAATCTCAAACATATAAAATGACAAATAAATAGCTCAAATTGATTTGATCAATGGAGACTTATTTGTGGCATTGTTGTTTGGGACACAATTAAACAAGACTCGTATATCCACACTTTTGAAGAGTGGGTACTAGGACTGATTTGACTATTCAAATAAGGTCTACGAATCTAGTTTATTAGGTTAAATACCTAAAATACTATTTACTTGGTAATAGTAAAATGGCCACCGATCTGTTAGCCCTATTCATGGTGAAGTAAGTGGGCCCATATCTAGCTAGGCTAGATGTGAACATGAATATTTCGTGACCTTAACGGATGTGACATCACGTTGTGGTTATGTGTTTCTTTTGAAGAACACAGATCGGAAACTTTTAGAGTTTCGACACGAATAGACAAACAGATCGGCTATAGTATTATTCCGCCACGGTAAAACCGTAATGGAAAATACTTAAGCAGTAAGTTTCATACGTACATGAAAGAGTATGGTATTCTTTCATATGAGGACTCCTCTCGAGACACGTCAGTTAGACGGTGTGTCTGAACTAAAAACCGAATTTTTGTTGGACATGATAAGGTTTATCACGAGTCGCTCTGAGCTACTATTTCCTTCAACAGGATATGTATTAACAGTGCAAAACTTATTTAGAATAAGGTTCCATATAAATCTGTTTGACAGATATCATATAGGATATGAACAGGAAGAAACGTGGTTTCTCATTCCTGATAATTTGGGTATGCCAGGCATAACGTTTGGATGATACCAAACTAAAAGACCCAAATTGGATAAGTGTCAATATAAGTTATCCTAAGGGAAACCTTAAGTATAGTACTTATATATCTCACATGAGAACAATGTAATTGTTGCTCACCATGCGGTTTTTCCTGAGAGGAATACCGATATGCAGTGGTCAGTGGGAGGATAGTGATACTCGATGAAAATCGGAGTAATACTGTTCAAGGCACGAAGTCCTTAATGGAACACAAATAGTTCATCTATGATGAATCTATACCATTAATCTTCAAATACACAAGAATCGTAGATCGGATAGAGTCAGAAAACAACCTAGGGTATGGGTTTCTGATCTAACCTCATAAAGATGTCAATCTTATGGAGGTGTACCATCCGACTACGTTATGAGGAAGTGATACGAGGTATCGACTCCTGTTATGGCAAAGTGCCATGAGTCCGAAATGGATTCCATGTATAACAACTATGTTTGGATACTAGTTGTTGTACCACAAGGCGTTGTGCCTATGGTACATTAAACGTCTTCAAGGAAGACATACATGGAAGGCAACATACCAACGTGCAAAGCTAAGGTTTTGACGGAAAGGTATCGTTATCAACATTATGTTAATAACGGTTCAACCTTTTACCTGTTGCCATGGTAAATCCATTTTGAAGATGCTTATTGATAACTATATATTTCATTTATGAAATATGTTAGTTACAAATCAAAATCGCTTTCCTGAAAAGGAAACCTTTTGGAGGATGTTTACAACATCCTGACGATTTTGTATAACCGACAAACAAGGTTTGCGGGTTATTCGATCCATGTTTGGATTGATGCAAGCATAAGGTTCTTGGAACTGTCGTTTTGAAATAATCATAATGGTTTATGATTTGACTCAAAACGAAATAATTCTTGTGTATATAAGGAGGTTAGTGGGAGAGCGCACTGACAGTGAAATTCCCATAAAGCTATTGTTGAAAGCTTGGCTTTCAATAGAAATTCTCCGTAGAATTCTGGGGAGTAACAACCTTTATTCAAGGAATAAAGATCTACTGGGATAGATTTGGAGTTGTTAACACTCTCTGGGAAATTGTACATTAAAATGTACTTGTATTGGTGTCTCATACGCTTCAGCATATGGAGTCACAATCAGGTCAATCCAAGTGACAGTCACTGGATTGAAGTTAAGAACATCTGTTAGTATCTCTGAGAACTAAAGATGCTATCTTTTACTATGGAGAAGGAGAACTTGAAGTGACTGGGATCACTGCTGCAAGTTTCCAAACAATTAAATACTGCGGTACTATAAAGTTTGAACACCGGGACAGTGAGCTGGAAATCTTCCAAGCAAGATAACTGTTGCCGAATAAACAACAAATGCGGATTATTGCTGCAGCTGAGGCAGCAATAGAAGTCATTTTGGTCGAAAATAAATCTAATTAGATTAGATATAGTTCTGTTAGCAGCTGAGCTAGGCGTCAGCACAGGCTAAGGAATTAAAGGTCTCATCGACGATCCAGATATATACTTCTATATCATCTGATTCGTTCGGATCATACATCGTGGCGATGTGATGATCGTATAAATCGCGTCAAACGATAATCAAACAAATCCGCTGACGAAAACCTTTCCTCAGCAATTTGAGCGAACCGTACATAGTTCAGGTGTAGGACACTTGAGTGACTCGCAATGTGCCAAGTGGGAGATTGTTGGACAAAATGACCCATAGCGTCACTATTTGCACAGATCATTGTGTTGTTGTAGCAAATTAACTATGTAACAAGGAAATTGCACTCTCGTCATTTGTGATTAGATCACCATAGATATAAATGAAGAGAGGTCCCTATGATTAGTTCCTGGATTGAGATGATATGAGACAGTATCAGTCCGCGAAGGATTAATCATTAAATATCCCTAGCCGTAGTATTATCGAGACTGGACATCGATAATGCGGAATAGGCTAGTATTGCACTTGTGCGCGTTGTGAGGGCACAACGGCATAGTTCTCATATATATAAGTATTGGATACTTGTGCAAGTGCGATAGGAGGTCGTGTTTCACCGATGGTACGGGAAACAGCTTCGCTCTGGATAGACCCTTCGGAATCCCATTGGTATTATGACTAGGTGTCTATGGGAGGCCGAAATCAAGGTAGGTGTGTATAGTCTTAACCTGAGACTTACATCGCTAATACTTACGACAATCGGTAAACTTTGGTTTTGGTGGTTGGGGATCTTAACTGGTTCTGTGTTCACCACTTCTGGGTTTATCAGAGAGTCGTAGTGTATTGGATGTGATGTCGAGACGGAAGTATCACTCCAGTCATAATGGAGATGATGTCACGCAGGATACGGTATTAGTGCTCTTTTAGTGATGCGCATCCAATCGGGATATTATGACCAGGTCATGAATATCCGATTATAGAGACTAGTTACCAGACATCCGATATGTGTTTCGGACGGGGCAGACACTTATCCAGCCCCAGCCCTAGCACGTGACCATCCGATACTGGGCCGATATGCACAATACAATTGTATACTACGCTTGATACAGATCTAGATATTCTTTGATGAATATGTCCGGAGAACCTGGGAAGACTTGGTGCTTTGCTAGGAGTCGACCTTGTCTCGTAAATCGGTAGAACGTAGTACTTGGTACGTACGTGATTCGGATACTCCGACGACCGTATTTACTGCCAGATTATCCGGGGATCTCATGGGTCGCTTCCCGATAATCCACCGATGACGCACAACTCGCACTCTTGAATAATCTGGGATTATATAGAAGAAGAGAGAGAAAATTAATCTAGGATTAATAACGGAGATTTTTATCCGGGATAAAATATCGTCTAAAGAGAGAGAACGATTAATTTGGAATTATCGATGTAATTAATATATTCGATATATTAATGAAATTAGATTTCGACGCGGAATTAAAATTAGATTTTAATTCGGGCAAACGAGTTAGTTTGGAATTAATTCGTTAGCGACGTCAATTATTTCGATTGAATTAACGTCGCGCGACGTAAGCTCGGTATTTCGGAAATATCGAACCCGAACGCGTGAGTGCACGTGGGCCCACTTTCATTGGGAAACGTGTGGGGCCCACATGACACATGTCAAGATATGCATTAACTTTGACACATGTCATATTATGCTTATTTGACACTCTAATGCTTTGCATGGAGATTGTGTACAATGCACTCAATGGTATTGCATGGAAATGAAGTGTTTGACACTAAGCCTTTGCATGAATTTGTGTCATAAGTTTATTATTAATTTAATGAATTATGGCATAAATATAAATTGATTTTTGGTAAATCATTTTAATTAACAAACCATTACACAATTTTCTCTCAATTCTCTCTTCTCTCTCACGGCAATGGAAGCAATTCTTCACTGGTTTTGAACCAGTTTGGGCGTGACAATAGGGAAGCAAAGAGTGGTTTCTCATGGTGAGAAATCAAGTGCTAGCACACTACAAGTCTTGCGAAGGTGGTAGGGAGGTTCCCCCATGAGACGGGATCCATCCGACGAAGATTGGAGCTCCGTTTCTTCACCCAATTTTCTGTTTTGCAGGGCAGTGGACTGCATGCAGTGGGCATGAAAGGCAGTGCGTTTTTGGGCTTGAATCGTCTCCAAATCAACTCTAACCGATCAATGTGAGTATTCCGCTACCTCCGTTGATGTGTTCACACATATTTCATGTCTTGTTTGATCTTGGGACCTTTAGAAAACCAACATAAGCAACAATCCTCCAGATTGTCATTCACAATAGGCTACAAGTATATATTATCTGCTGCCTTCAGCCTTCACACATCTTTTTCTTCTAGAAAGGTAGTGATTGAAGGAAGATAACCAAACCATTCCCAGCCTAAACAATATGTTCTTTGATCAACCCCCTTTAACTCACAGCAGACACGTTAATTAAAGCACAAATTTATAATATTCCAAGACATTATTTTTTGGGCTAATTCTCTATCCCCAGTCGAGTCGCCAGACGTAGGAACAACAGAAACTGGGTGCGCAAATGTTGTCCCGGGCTCGCGGCCTATTCGGGAGTACGGAGTAGCCACGGGGACTAATCGGAGAATATGGAGTCGCCACCCCCACCCGCGGTTGAACGGGGAAAATGAGATTTATTCCCCTTTCACCTTGCACCTCCATCACAAGGGAAGACCTCAAACCATTGGGTTTTCGGAATGGTCCCTTACTTATGTCACTTGTAATGAAATGATTTGTGTATAATTTAATCAGCTTAGGTAACACTTATTTCAAAGAGTATCATGTTTCTAAATTCCTATGCACAAAATGAAACTTACACCTAAATTGCATATATTTCACCTCTAAGATTGCATGCTGAAGTAAAACCATCAAAGTAGCAACGAACTCAACTTCATTGGCATATTGTATTCATGGAAACACAAGCACACACTAACCACACAAGCACACAAAAGGTGAATCAAATATTGGCGAACATGTGATTTCATAGACATTCATAAATAATAGCATTACATGTCCACTGCATAAATAAAGAGTCAACTAAGTACATAATAATGCAAAAAGACACTTAAGCATGCTATGACGTGGTTGAAAGAAGATACTAATATGGACACAAACACACCGTGGGCATTTTTCCAAGTGGTACATGGAATTGTATCCCGAGTACTGATCATTCTACCACCACTACCGTCCAATTGGAATCGGCTATGAAATTTATGTTCGGGTTCCATCCTATATACCACGAGAAATAATGCCCAAAAATGCTATCATGACATGGATACACAATGATAATAAATCAGCCAAGACAAGGATAGAAGATGCCATCAATAGATGAAAGACGCGACAAATATCGTGGTAAAGTTAGCCTTTTAGGCTTTTCTTTTAGGCTTTCCTTCCCCCCCAAATGGAAAACCTTTTTAGTCCAACACAATAAGCCCATGCACTTTCATTACAATGCGTACAAAGATATAGATAACTATATGAAACTTCATAAACCCGATGAACACATCTTACATTCAACCATATACATCAACCGGCGTGGCAAAGCATCATGGTAAAGGATTTTAACAAACCCTCAGAATAGGGGACCTTTAATCCAACTTACTAAGCCCATGCGCTCGATCACATATGCATATGAAAAATAAAGACAATAATATCAAACTTAGTGTACCTGATTGAATACATCTTACTTTCAACTGACCATACAATCAACCGGCGCGGCAAAGCATCGTGGTAAAGGGTTTTAACCCCTCAAATAGGGGACCTTTAAATCCGACTTACTAAGCCCTTGCTCTCGGTCGCATCATGCATACAAAGATAAAGACAATAATATCAAACTTAGTATACTCGATTGAACACATCTTACGTCAACCGAATATGCATCAACCGGCGCGGCAAAGCATCGTGGTAAATGGTTGTAACCCCCCTCAAAATAGGGGACCTTTAACCCAACTTCTAAGCCCATGCGCTCGATCACATAATTACATAAACAAGTAAACAATGGCGGAATTTAAATGACGAGTAATAAATAAATCAAAGCAAATAAAAACAAAAGAAGGTGTCTTTTACTCAGCGGTACTTGGAGTTGTATCCCATTACAGATCATACTATCGTCCATTCGGAATCGGCTATGAAATTTATGTCCGGGTTTCCATCCGATATACCGCGAGAGTTGACACATCTTTCATTTTATTCCAAGGCCACAACATACAATATTTCACAATTCATGCACTTTCTATCTATTCAAAGGCCACAACATGCTTCTCACTAAAAATAATCATGCAAACGATACTCAATAAATAATAAAAATACAACTGAAAACAATGTGAAAATACCCTCAGGTCTAACCTTTTACCTTTTTATGTTCACTTTCGGACTCGCTGACGCGTTTCATCACGGCCGTCGGAAGGGCTATATCGCTCGCGCAACCTCTTTCGGTTCACTGGATTAATAACGTCTTAGCTCATGTTTTGCTGCCTTGCTGCCAGTTTTTCGCTGTATTTTCTGGTCACATAGTCACACTGCCTCACTGTTTTACTGATTGTAGGGGACTGTTTTTGTCTCAGTTTTGGCACTGTTTTAAAATAATGGTGGTGTTTGGGTCTGTTTTTGGGCTTCTATCTTTTTTTTGAAGGGTTTAGGAATCAGTTTTTGTCAACTGTTTTGGGGTTGATTTAAGGGTGTTTTCTGGACTGTTTTCTGCTGGGTCAGTTTGTTCGG
>SKCR01047473.1:0-64070 GCA_019454045.1 Zanthoxylum bungeanum
GTCTACCATATTTGGAGGGAGAGGAATGCTCGCACTCATGATATGCCTCTTCGACCTGGTTCTGCTCTTCTTTATGATATTGTTTTTGATGTTCGGAATCGTGCTAGCTTTTTACGTAAGGTGAAACCATCTTATGACAATAAATGGCTTCACATTTCGTGGCACTTGCCCGATGACATCTTCTGTTGATCTTTTCTTGTAACCTTTCGGATTTCTTCTATGAGGGTTTGCCCTCTCTAGTTGCCTGGGATATGCCCCTTTGCTCTTTGTATTGTTTTCTTTTGGTTATAATACTTACCTTATCCAAAAAAAACCCTGCATTTCTTTTTGTTTTTTCCTTTCCCTTGTTTTGCTTTTGCCTTTACTACTCTATCTTCATCGATAACCCTTTCTCGTCTATGTCACCTCAATTTTGTTCTCTTCTATGCCTGCCTCTCGCTTGCCGCTTTTAGGGCCGCACCAGCCTACTGTGGGTCGTAAAGCTGTCAGATCTGTCGCTCGGTTGCCCATCTTTGCCCCTTCGCCCGATGCCTCTTCTCCGTCGTTAGGCCCTGGTTTCGCTCCCTCCGGTTCTTCGATGGGTCAAGTGAGCTCCCTTGGTTGCCCCCCGGTTCATCAGCCTCGGTTCTTCCTCACGGTCCGATGCAAGGGACATCCACCGTTGGACCTGCCTGTCTCCCTGCTCCAGATTTGGGTTCCGCGGTCTCTCTCTGGGTCATTCGTTGTTTGGTTCCTCTACTAGATTTGCTTCAGGTGTGGTTTCGAGTGCTTTATTAGACCGGTCTTCTGTTCTTGATCGGTCTAACCCGGGTGTTGTGGATGGTGCTTGTGGGGTTGTGGGTGGTTTCGTTGTGCCCAGTTGTTGCTCGAATGAGGGTGTGGGGTTTGATCCTTTGATTAGTACATGGGCTGCTGGTGGCCGAGTGGGTGTTGTTGATGTTGTGGGTAAGGTAGAAACTAAGGTTTGTGGGAATTTAGGGACTGTGTTACCGATTGTGAAGTGATCTTGCAGTCTATTATTCTCCTTTATGTGAAGATTCGGCCGGCGTTCAAGGGGGGGTTGGTAGCCCTGTCGGTGAGGAGTTTGAGTCTTTGGCAGAGGCTCCTGTTTGACTCTCTGGCCCGTAATGCAGTGTCTGCAGTGGCGGACTTGTGTGATTTTGTGTGTAATGCAGCTGCGGTTGCTTCCAGTAAGGGTACTGCTGTTTCGGTCTTGAATAATACTGTCTCTGTGTATGAGGTTGGTGGTGCCGTGAGTGCTAGAAACAACATTGGTGATTCTTATCCTGTGTCTTGTGGTATTCTAGCCCCGAATCCAGGGAATGTTTCGTCGACAGTGAAATTGAATGCTTCAATTGGTGGTGTTAGTGTTTCTGGGGTTGTTCAGGAAGTTGGTGGCGCTAGTGCCCCTGGTTTTGCTAAGGCAGATTGTGCTTGTGTGAATGGTCAATCTAATGTTTTTGGTCCTACTATTCCGTCTCCTACAGTAGCCTTGGGGGGCAGTGCTTCTTCTTGTCCTAAGAGTTATGCCTCTGCGCTGAGTGGACCTAAAGTAATTGATTCACTTGACTCGGTTTTTTTTCCACTACACTATGTTCAACCTAGTGTTATTGATGGTAAGGTTGTTGTGTGCCGTTCTACTGAGGTTATTGAGAGGGTAGTGTGTATTGGCGGAGGACATTGGTTGTGGTACTTTATGGGTAAAAGTCTTCCTTTCCAAACTGTCAATCTCTATTGCACACAAGTTATGGGGGAGGCTTGGTTTGCTAGAGGTTCTTACCTCTGATAACGGCTTCTTTTTGGTTCGATTTGATAGCCTTAAAGAAGCTAGTGCGGTGTTGGACGGAGCCCCTTGGCATACGGTTAATAGACCGTGGGTCCTCAAACTTTGGCAACCTGGCTTATCTTTGACCATGGAGGATGACAAAAAACTCACTTGGGTTGGAAACCAAGCAAACCCCCAAGCATCTTTCTCAAAACCCCAAGAACTTTGAATACTGATTTTGTAGGAACAAAACCCAACCAAGATCAGCCCCAAACCTCAATGAAACTCACGTCCATGATAACCACAAGCATGAAATCAGATTGTATTTTGCTAGCAATGGAGACGCCATTAAGTTGCCAAGCTTAGATAAGTCAATTTGAACTTGAAAAGGGGAATCCCTCCCTCAACAAGTTTTCGGCCATAGCCATGGAAAGCTTCAAGCTTTTCTCTCTTTCAAAATGTTGTATATTACGTTGGTTCTCCAAAATACAAAGAAGAGTTATATAATAAGGGTTACAAAAGAGTAAAAAGGTAAAATGACCCTAGAGTTAAAATTACGAAAAGCCCTAAGTCAAGCACCTCAACCACGACCATTAAGGTCCTTTTGCACCTAAATAAACTTAAAACAAGATTAGAAGCTAATCTCACTTAAGCTAATTGAGGTGCTTACATGCTATAGTAAATTGACGTGCTTCCGGCTAAGTAGAGTTCTAAGCATAATTAAGCCTAATGGAATAGTCAACCATGCTAATTACATCATAAATAAAGTCAACATGTCGAGCAAAAATGACAAAAATGCCCCCATTTGGCCGAATTCAACATAGTCCCAAAATAGGTCAAATCGGGTCAAAAGGGTGCTAGTGCTGAAGCTGCTCTGCTATGCTTCAGTCTGAGCTGATCTGGGTCAAATGAAATAGCTTGGGGACCTCTCTGGTCATGCCCATATGTTTCTCTGGTGTGTACTTGACTTGGTTGCTGCAACTGGTCACATAGCTCTGAGCTAGTCTCGCAAAGGCCTCTCTGATCTTCTTTGCTCTTTGGCGTGTGATTGGACCTGTGGGCAACTGCATGGGTTCTTCCAAGTTATTAGCTGCATCCTGTAATGTCTATGGTGTGGTTGGACTCATGTCATTCCCTCATTGTTGAAAAAGATTCGACCTTGAATCTGAACCTGCATTAAAAACAAAATAAGTCAGAAACATAAACATTGCAGGAACGCAAACTCACCAGGAAGATCAAGCTTGTAAGTATTGTCTTTGATCAGCTCCAAGACTTGAAATGGACCATCTCCTCTTGGTTGCAACTTGGAACTTTTCCTCTTACATATAAAGCCACACCCAATTGCTGGGGGTCAAACACAATGCGTTGGAAATCTATTATTCTCACCAACTCTGCCTTTCCCTCATCATTCATACTCCTAAGCTGAATAACAATCAAAGATAATAAATCCATAGCAGTTAAAGAATTAGAATCATAATCAATCTCATAAGGCAAGTAAAAACTAGAAGGATGAATGCATCTATTATATGCAAACTCTGGCCCCGCTATTACGTCTATGATCTTCTTAGCTCTTTTGCGTGTGATTGGGCATGTTGGCAATTGCAAAGGCTCTAATGTTCCTTGGGTGACCGCATTCATGTCAAATGTTGTCCCTTGGATCATGTCAGAGGACCTGTTCAAGGTTTCGGTCTGGGTTAGACTCTTTCATCTGCCTATTGACTTATGGACGGCTAAAGGGATTAGTTGTGTGGCTAGTGCAGTTGGGAGGCTCTCAATGCTGACAATATTACTCTTTCTAGGAAATGGCTCAGTTTCGCTTGAATTTGTGTTGAGATTGATGCTCGAAACCCCCTTGTTGAGGAGATTGTTTTCCAATATCCTGATGGTACTAGGGTACCTATTCGGGTTGAGTTTGAATGGGTTCCTGTGAAATGTACTACTTGTGAGGTTTTTGGCCATTCAGTGAATTCTTCCCCTAAAAAGGCTCATAGTAAGGAGGTTAGCAAACCATCCCAGTCCTGGATTCCCAAACCATCTATTCCTTCTATGGATAAAGTCGTTACGGCTGACACTACTGAGGTAAAGGAGGGTGTCTAGATTCCGGTCTCTAAGAAGAAGAAAGGCAAGAGAGCGACTGTGACCACTCCCGTTAGCTCCAGCAATGAGGTGATTCAGGTTGTTCCCTCTAACAGGGTTCTTGTTTTGGGTGAGTGCTCTTCCAATAGGTTGGAATCGGCTCTGGTTACTCCTCCTATGTCTGTGGTTTCATCTGAGGCAGTTATTACAGAGGCAGAGGGTAAGCAGGAAGGTGTATGTACCCGTACTTCTTCTCTTCTTGCCGAGGATCTTCCTAAGTCTGTTTTAGCTGAGTCTACGCCTTCTGGAACTTATGATTCGCCCACGCCCAATGTTAACTAATAAGGTCATTGATTCACAGGAGATCATGAAATGATTTATGGTAACAAATCTAGAAAGGGTTCTGGTGGAAAGAGGAGTCAGAAACGGCAGTCCCCGAGAGGGGGTCGACGACATTGATTTATTGGTTTTGGCTCTACTCTTCTCTGTTTTAATGATTTTTGGTTGTTGGAACATTCGGGGTCTCAATGACCCAATTAAACAAGCTGAAGTTAGGAGGTTTCTACGAGATGAGAAGCTTTCTTTGTGTGGTTTAGTTGAAACTGAGGTAAATGAGGTTAATTTTGTGAATATCTCTCGTGCTATTAATCCTTCATGGAAATTTTTTTGCCACTCTGATTTGCTTCCGTTTGGCCGTATTTGGGTGTGTTTGAACCCTAGTGACATTGATGTTAGCATTATTCGCACTTCATCTCAAGTTATTCATTGTAGTGTGTCTCATATTTCTGGGTTGTGGACTTGTGTAGTTTCGGTAGTTTATGGTGAGTGTGACTACGAGAAGCGTCGGGAGCTTTGGGCCGACTTGGTTTCTTGTGGTAGTGTTTTTGATGACTCTCTGTGGCTTATTTTGGGAGACTTCAATGCTATTCGCTCTCCGATTGAGCATTGTGGTGGATCTGTGGCATGGCCGGGGATGGAAAGATGATTTGGGCTGCTATTTGGGTCACGCTGGTTTGGATGATCTTCAGTTCTCTGGTTGTAAGTTTACTTGGTTCAATAAGCAAATTCAATCCCCGATTTGGCGTAAGTTGGATCGTGTTCTCGCTAATTCGTCTTGGGAGTGTCTTTTTCCGGGTTCTTCTGCCCCTTTCTTCCCCCTCGGATTTCATATCATTCTCATATGGTGGTTAAACTTGCAGAGCTCTCTCAGAGGAAATTTCCTTTCAAATTCTTTGATTTCTGGGCGGATCACCCTGATTTTCTCTCAATTGTGGCTAGGGCTTGGGACATTGATGTTCTCGGTACCGTTTATGTTGTAATCTGAAGAATGTTAAGATGGCCATGAAGAAGTTTAATGTCGAGCATTTCTCTCAGATTCCGAGTAAGGTTTTGGAGATTAGGAGGGAGCTGGATAGTGTGCGGTGTGCTTTACAGGAGTGCCCCAGTAACCCTGCTCTGTTAGCTGAAGAAGCTAGCCTTTCGTTACGGTATGGTGACATGTGTTGGGCTGAGGAAGGCTTCACTAGATAGAAATCTCGTGTTTAATGGCTAAATCTCGGGGATCAGAATACTAAATTCTTCTTCACTGCTATGAAGAGTTTTCACGGCTGTAGTAAGATTACTTCTATCACTAAGGAGAATGGGACCCGTGTGGAGAATGCTGTTTTGGTTAGAGATGAGATTGTTTCTTTTTTTGAGGCTCTTTTGGGGCCCCAGCATTGTCAGCAGGATATTGATATGATTGCCCTTAGATCTGCTATTACTAGACATGTGACAGCTTAGCAGAGTGAGTCTCTTACCCGGGAGGTTTCTTATGAGGAGATTAAGGCTGTCTTGTTCGCGTTGAAGGACAATAAAGCTCCAGGCCCATATGGATTTAATACAGGTTTCTTTAAGAAGTCTTGGAGTGTTATGGGGGATGATGTCCTTTGTGCTATTCACTCTTTCTTTTCCTTTGGGCGTCTCTTGAGGCAGGTTAATGCTACTTCTATTGCTTTGATTCCTAAGATTCCCAACCCTTCCCAGGTTAAGGATTATCGGCCTATTTCTTGTTGCAACACTATTTACTAGTGTATTGCTAAGCTTATTGCGAATAGGATTATCCTTCCTTCAGTGATTAGTCATAATCAATCTGCTTTTGTTGCGGGTAGGCGTATCAGCGACAATATTCTTTTGTGTCAGGAATTGGTTCGGAATTATTATCGGACTGGTGGTTCCCCGAGATGTGCTCTTAAGCTTGACTTAATGAAAGCTTATGACACTGTTCATTGGGACTTTTTGGTTGAGGTACTACAAACTGTTGGTTTTCCAGAGAGCATGATAGGTTGGATTCAGGATGTATGACTTCTACTAGTTTTTATGTGTCTATTAATGGGGAGTTGCAAGGGTTTTTCTCTGGGGGTAGCGGGTTACGCCAAGGTGATCCTATGTCTCCCCTTTGTCTTGGCTATGGAAGTTCTGTCAGGCTTACTTCATAAAATGGCTCTTAATCAGGATTTCAGATTCCATGGGCAGTGTTCTAAGAACCGTCTCACTCATCTTTGCATTGCGGATGACCTTATGATTTTTTGTAAAGCAGATGCCTCCTCGGTTTCTTTGATTAAGGATTGTCTTCGGCGGTTCAGTGGTTTATCAGGTTTAATCCCGAATCCAGCTAAAAGTCATTTCTTCTCCTCTGGTATCTCTCATACCCTTCAGGACCAGTTGCTTCTTGTTATGGGCTTCCAAGTAGGGATTCTTCCTATGCGGTATCTGGGAGTCCCTTTGATTTCTACTAAACTCCGGGCCTCAGATTGTGCTTCTCTTGTGGATCTTATTGTTATGTGTGCTAAAAGTTGGAGTAGTAAGTTTCTCTCTTATGCGGCGGCTTCAGCTCATTAAATCTATTTTATTCTCCATTCAAGTTTATTGGTCTTTTTTATTTATTCTTCCTAAGTCTGTTATTAAGAAGGTGGAGACGATTCTCCGTTCTTTCCTTTGGAAGGGTAGTGAGCTCACCTCTTCGGGGGCGAGAGTGGCTTGGAGTAGAGTTTGTTTACCTTCCAATGAGGGGGGTTGGGGATTAAGATATTAGAATCTTGGAATAGAGCGGCTATTGTTTAGCACATTTGGTTCCTTTGTTCTGGCCAGGTTTCTTCTTGGTCGAATTGGTTCAGTCTTGTTGTTGAGGGGGAGAAGTTTTTGGGAGGTGTCTTGCCCTACAGATTGCTCTTAGAGTTGGCATAAGATTTTGGAGCTTCGTTTGTGGTCCCGGCGGCGGATGAGAGTTAGGATTAGGAATGGTGAGAAGACTTTATTGTGGTTAGATTTTTGGCATCCTATGGGTCCGATTGTGGATTCGTTGGGTGAGAGAGTGATTTATGACTCTGGCTTGGATAGGATGGCTACAGTTGCTTCAATTATTTCTGATTCCTCTTGGCGGTGTCCCCCATCTAGGTCTGCCGCCTTGTTGATCTGGCTCGAGCCCTTCAGCCGCATCATTCTAGCTTGATGGAGGATGAGCTGGTTTGGGTGGATGATAGTAGAGGGAGATTTTCTGTGGATAATGCCTGGAATGCTATGCGGTCTATGGGAACCTTGGTGCATTGGTTTCGCGTTGTTTGGTTCTGGAAGGCCATTCCCCGCCATTCCTTTTTGCTTTGGATGTCTATTAAGGGAGGCCTTTGTACTCAGGATAGTTTGATGAGGTTTGGTATCTCTGTTTGTTCGTGATGTATTCTCTGTGGTTGTTCTAGTGAGGCTATTGATCATCTTTTCTTCCAGTGCTCCTTCTCTTCTAATGTCTGGTTGACTGTGCTGTCAATGTGTGGGTTAGATTGGAGTTGTCGAGATTGGCTTCAGACTGTTGAGTGGATGTGTCAGTTTTCTGACGCCTTTTTACGCCATTTCTTGTTCGGCTGTCTTTTGCCGCGTCAGTTTACCATTTATGGAGGGAGAGGAATGCCCGCACTCATGATGCGCCTCTTCGGCCTGTTTTTGTCATGTTTAGTGATATTATTTTTGATGTTCGGAATCGTGCTGGCTTTTTACGAAAGGTGAATCCATCTTTTGATAATAAATGGCTTCACCTATCATGGCACTTGCCTGATGACATTTTCTGTTGATCTTCTTTTGCTTGTAGCCTTTCGGCATTTCGTCTAGGAGGGCCTGTCCTCTCTAGTTGCCTGAGGTATGCCCTTTTGCTCTTGTATAGTTTCCTTTTGGTTATACACTTACTTTATCAAAAAAAAAAAAACGCTATTGGTCGATTTTCTTGCATAAGAACCGCTCCTATGCCTAATCCGGATGCATCATACTCAATCTCAAATGTTTTCTCAAAGTTTGGTAGTGCAAAGACTGGTGCACTGCACAACTTCATTTTCAGATCCTGTAATGCACGCTCCTGCTCTTCACCCCATTTGAAGCCAACAGTGTTATTCAGTACTTCAGTCAGTGGTGCTGCAATACTACTGAAGTCTTTAACAAATCTACAATAGAAGCTTGCTTATCCATGGAAGCTTATGACTTCTGTCACCGTTGTTGGTGTTGGCCTGAATTGCCTTCACCTTTTCCAAATCTACCTCGATGGCATCTGCACTCACAACAAATCCAAGGAAAACAATTCTATCCATTCAAAAAGTGCACTTATCAAAGTTAGCATACAATATTTCTTGCCTTAACACATCAAGAACATGCTTCAAGTGCATGACATGCTCATCTAATGTTTTACTGTAAACTAAGATGTCATCAAAATAAACCACAACAAACTTACCTAAAAATGCACGCATAACATGATTCATCAATCTCATAAATGTGCTAGGTGCGTTTGAAAGACCAAATGGCATAACTAACCATTCATACAAGCCATACTTGGTCTTAAATGCAGTTTTCTACTCATCTCTCTCTCCCATGCGAAGTTGATGGTATCTACTCTTTAAGTCAATCTTACTAAAAATTTTAGAACCATGCAATTCATCTAACATGTCATCTAGTCTAGGAATAGAGTGACGATATTTTACCATAACAATGTTGATAGCTCGACAATCAACGCACATACGCCACGTCCCATCTTTCTTAGGAACTAGAAGCACTAGAACCCACAGGGACTCATACTTTCTCTAACATACCCTTTCTCAATCAACTCACGCACTTGCCTCTGAAGTTCCTTCGTTTCCTTAGGGTTGCTCCTATAAGCCGGCCTATTGGGAATGACTGCTCCAGGTGTGAAGTCTATCTGGTGCTCAATACCTCTAATGGGTGGAAGCCCACTAGGAATATCCTCGGTCAGTATCTCACTGTAATCCTGCAAAAGAGATGAAATAGACATAAGAAGCAAAGAGTCAGTGTTAGAAAATAAACATGAGGCTCCTTATAGACTGACAATAGCATGAGTGGCTATAATATAATGGGTTTTCCCTTATGCTGAAAAGAGTACTTATTCTTGAACCCATTATGAATAACCTTCTTATCAAACTGCCACGGCCTGCCCAAAAGAATATGTCCAGCATGCATCGGTATCACATCACATAGGACATCATCTGTGCATGGCCCAATTGTAAAGCTCAACAATACCTGCTTTGTCACATTTATTTCCCCACAATCATTTAACCACTGCAACTTATACGGCTTTGGGTATCTCAAGCAACTCAACACTAATCGCTCAATCAAAATTATGCTAGCAACATTAGTACAACTGCCCTCATCTATGATCATACTACACCCCTTGCCATTCACACGGCACCTAATATGGAATATATTCTCCCTCTGCTGCATACTCTCATCCTTTGCAATCAGTACACTTAAAGGACGCTTCACAACTAAGGACAAGTTATCCAGCGGGTATGCAGCTCCCTCGTGGTCACTGGTATCCTCCAACTCTGGCATCTCATCATAAATCTCACTATCAGTAGAGTACACATCTCCACTCTTCTTATCAACCACTAAGGTACATCTATTGGGACATTCTGAAGCATAGTGTCCTATGCCCAAACATTTAAAACACTTGACATCCGTAGTTCTAGTAGTAGTACCCTCAGGTTTTGATATAGTTTTACTCGTTTCTGCAGCCTCTTTACCCTAGGCACTAGGTTCGGCCCTAGGCTTATTAAAGCCTCCACTGAACTCGCCTCTAGGCTTGTCAAAGTCTCCATCCCGCTTCTCATTCGGAACCCACTTCCCTTTCCACAGCAGCAACGCCCAAACTGCCAACAGAACCACCTACAATGCCATGTCCAGAATCACAAGCAACGCTAACAGACTCAGATAGTACGCCATGCCCAGACCCACTAGAACCCGAAAGGCCGACAGAACCACCTCAACGCCATATCCAGAACCACAAACAACAATGCTAGCAGACCTAGAGGAAGCACAACACCCAGACCCACAAACAAAGCTACCAGATCCAAAGGCCAAAGTTGGGAACGCATAGCCAAAATCTAGAGGAATGACACCAGCAGAAATAGAAGGCTTAACGCTGGTCACTGACGCCGGCGCCGTTGAGCAGACTAAAGGAGAGCTCGCAAGATCCATCGAAGGTTTCAAACAACCAATGCCAATATCCACATGAGGCGAGGCTTTAGCAACCAAAGAGACAGCCCTAACGGCCTTGCGGCCAACACTAGGGAGGCGATGCACCACCATAGGAAAACTAGACGGAGACATAGGGAAAGACGGGAAGACAAGGGGGAGGGGAAGGCAAGGAAATGGAAAAAGGGAAAATAAATAATCAGATTAGGGATTAAGGGTCTCGATGATGAGAGATGGGAATCGCCGAGAGGGAAGGGAAAGTTGAGCATTTTAGGCTGTGATAATGAAGTTGTTAAAGCTTGAGTTGCTTGACATGTTGACACTAGTTAGGCTATTGTAACTTAGTTAGCTAGATCATTTGGGTTAAATTGGATTAGAACTAAGTTAGTTAGTTAAATGACCTATTAAGCATTCTTTAGCAATGATGCCACTTTTGTTGACTTTTTATTTGTGATCTTTTTGCCACTCGCATAAAGATTTTGGTGGGGATATTTGTAATATTTAGTAAATGACTACTTAAGGATTTAACTTTATGTAGCCATTTTAGTAAATTTACCTTATCCTATATATTGTAGACTTTGTCTTCTTCAATGATAACTAACAAATTTCGAATTTCTTCAAAGAAAAATGGCTATGGCCGAATTTCAAGCTTAAGGGAGGGATTCCTCTTTGTTTTAACTTAGACTTATCTAAGGCATGGCAACCTTGGTGGCATCTCCGTGCTAGAAGAACACTGCAAGGAATCATCTTATGGGTTCTCAAAGACAAGTTCTTTGTGGGTTTTTTTTGTGGCCTTGGATGGGTTTTGTTCCTACAAAAATCAAATTCGTAGTGCTTGGGGGATCCTTTGCTATGGGTTTGCTTAGCCTTAAACATCCATGAGTTCCGAGTCAGCACCTGGTCCGGACGGATTTAATTATAGGTTTCTTTAAGAAGGCTTGGAGTATTGTGGGGGATTATTTCCTTTGTGCTATTCATTCCTTCTTTCGTTCGGGGAAACTTTTAGATTCCCCAACCCCTCCAAGGTTAAGGACTTTCGACTTATTTCTTACTGTAACACTATATACAAGTGTATTTCCAAGCTTATTATGAATCAGATTAAGATTGTTCATCCTTTAGTGGTCAGTACTAATCAATCTGCTTCTGTTGCGGGGAGGTGTATTAGCGACAACATTTTATTATGCCAAGAAGCTAGTGAGGAATTATCATCAGAGTGGAGGGATCCCGAGATGTGCTCTTAAGATGTCCGTTGGGATTTTATGGTTGAGGTTTTGAGGACTATTGGGTTTCCAGAGAGAGGAGCTGAATGGTTTTTTTCTTTGGGGGTCGTGGCTTGCTTCAGGGTGATCCTATATCTCATTATCCTTTTGTTTTGGCTATGGAATTTCTCACGGGTTTACTTCAGAGTATTGCTCATGATCGGGGTTTCAAGTTTCATTGGCGTTGTTCAAAGGACCGTCTCACACATCTCTATTTTGTAGATAACCTGATGATTTTTTGTAAGGCGGATGCTTCCACGGTCTCTTTGATCAAGGATTGTCTTCGGTAGTTTATTGTTTATCGGGTTTGATCCCGAATCAAGCTAAGAGTCATATTTTCTCCTCCGGTATTTCCCATACTCTTAAGGATCAGCTGCTTTATATTTTGGGTTTCCAAAAAGGTGTACTTCTAGTGCTGTACTTGGGAGTTCACTTGATTTCTACTAAGCTTCTGGCCTCAGACTATGCTTCCCTTGTTGAGCGTATTGTCGGGCGTGCCAAGAGTTTGTGTGTAATGAAGTGAGAAGCACTTGTGATGTTGAGTGCATAGCGAATGAAAACACTTGTGAGGCCTTGAATGTTGTGAATTGTGTTATAAGTGACATGGTGAGTGAAAATACTTGTAAGACTGTGAGCATTGAGGGAGTAAACACTTGTGAGGTAGTGTGCTTTGAGGTTGAAAAACATAGTGAAGCTGAGGAGGTGTGTGAGGAGGTCTTTGTAAGTATGGTTGAGATAGTGGCTATGAGTGATGATGAAGCTGTGAGAGCTAGTGAAAAGAAAGTAGATGTGGTGGTGAAGTTTTTCCATAACATTTTCTCTATTGTTTATATGCTTTTTCATCGCAGGTACAAGTGGTCAAGTATGATTCTTTTATATTTCAATATTATCGTCCAATTGATTTTGTCATAACTATCTATGATCCGGGTTCGGATTCGAGGATGAATTCATTTCAAGAGAGGGAGAATGACATGATCCAAGGGACAACATTTGACATGAATGCAGTCACCCAAGGAACATTAGAGCCTTGCAATTGCCAACAGGCCCAATCATACGCCAAAGAGATAAGAAGATCACATAAGCAATAGCGGGGCTAGAGTTTGCATATAATAGATGCATTCATCCTTCTAGTTCTTACTTGCCTTATGAGATTGATTATGATTCTAATTCTTCAACTTCTATGGATTTATTATCTTTGATTATTATTAAGTTTGGGAGTATGAATGATAAGGGAAAGGTAGAATTGGTGAGAATAATAGGTTTCCAACGCATTGTGTTTGACCCCGGCAATTGGGTGTGGCTTATATGCAATAGGAAAATATCCAAGTTGCAACCAAGAGGAGATGGTCCATTTCAAGTCTTGGAGCGGATCAACGACAATACTTACAAGCTTGATATTCCTGGTGAGTTTGGCACACTGTTTAATGTTTCTGACTTATTTTATTTTTAATGCAGGTTCAGATTCGAGGTCGAATCCTTTTCAACAAGGAGGGAATGACATGAGTCCAACGACACCAGAGACATTATAGGATGCAGCTAACAACTTGGAGGAACCCATGCAGTTGCCAACAGGTCCAATCACACGCCAAAGAGCAAAAAATCAAGTGCACACCAGAGACACATATGGGCATAACCAGAGAGGTCCTCAAGCTATTTCATTTAACCCAGATCAGCGGAGACTGAAGCATAGCAGAGCAGCTTCAGCACAAGCACCCTTTTGACCCGATTTGACCTATTTTGGGACTATGTTGAATTCGGCCAAATGGGGGCATTTTTGTCATTTATGTTCGACATGTTGACTTTATTTATGATGTAATTAGCATGGTTGACTATGCCATTAGGCTTAATTATGCTTAGAACCTTGCTTATTGAGTAAGCACGTCAATTTACGATTTGATGTAAGCACCTCAAATTAGCTTAAGTTAGATTAGTTTCTAATCATTGTTTTAAGCTACTTTAGGTGGGAAAATACTTTTGGGGACGTGCTTGAGTGAAAGCTTTGGGTAGTTTTTAGGTCTTTTGGTAATTTCACTTTTGGGACATTTTTGTCTATTCACACCTTTAGGGTTTCTCTTTGTAACCTTTTTAAACTTTGTTTTCTTCTTCTTTGGGAGAATATTCAAGACATTTTCATCAAAATTTAAAGCTTTTAAGCTTTGGCTATGGCTAAATCCTTGTTGAGGAAGGGATTCCCCTTTTCATGTTCAAATTGACTTATCTAAGCTTGGCAACTTAGTGGCGTCTCCATTGCTAGCAAAATACAATCTGATTTCATGCTTGTGGTTATCATGGACGTGAGTTTCATGGTGGTTAGGGGCTGATCTTGGTTGGGTTTTGTTACTACAAAATCAATATTCATAGTTCTTGGTGTTTTGAGAAAATGCTTGGGGGTTTGCTTGGTTTCCAACCCAAGTGAGTTTCTTGTCAATCTCTTCTTCAAGTGTTCATTTACTTCTCAGATATGGTCATCTATTTTGGCTAAATGTGGTATAGTAGTGGATCTTTGTGTTATTTACTTGTTTGATTATCCTTTGCCACTGCAGTTTACTTCATATGAATGAGAGGAATGCTCGACTACATGACACGTCTCCTAGTCCATATAGAGCTCTCTTGACCAATATTATGTTTACTGTACAGACTCGTGCTAGTATGTCAAGAAAGGTGAAGCTTTCATATGATAATAGATGGCTTCAACAATCTTGGCAACTATCCGACGATATTTTTTGATTTCATTTTGGTTGTCTTTAGCCTAATTGGCTTTTGTTCTGTAGCTAGGAAGGCCTATCTTCCTTAGCTCTTTGGGGTATGCCCTTGTGCTTTTGTTATTTCTTTGGTTAATATTCTTATATCAAAAAAAAAAAACCTCATCCCAAGACACACAAAATTACGAAGCCCTAAATTTTTTCGCCAACTCCATGAACCATCACTAGGACATGTAACTTCCCAAATACTACGCCCCTCAACAAGTAAGAACGAACCCACGCAGACCAAGAGGATTCCATACCTGAATTAAGAACCATAAGTGCTTAGTAATAGCCACCTTATTCCAATCCTCAAGCTTCTTAATCCCTAAACCCCCTTCTTTGACAGGCAAACAAACTCTATCCCAAGCCACCTTCGCCCCTGTCGAAACAAGCTCACTACCTTTTCCAAATAAATGACCTCAAGATAGACTCCACCTTCTTAATTACAGTCTTTGGCAATATAAACAATGAAGACCAATACACCTGGATAGAAAACAACACTGATTTAATTAGTTGTAAACACCCCGCAAAAGAGAGATATTTACAAATCCAATTCTTAGCTCAGCCAATAATACACTCTACAAGGACATTAGAATCAGAAGCCTGAAGTTTTGAAGAAATCAATGAAATTCCCAGGTAACGTATAGGGAGCACACCTTCCTGAAAACCCAAAAGACTGAGCAACTCGTGCTTGTATACTGCAGAAATACCACTAGAAAAAAATTGGCTCTTTGCTGGATTAGGAACCAAACCAGACAACCCCATAAACTGATGAAGACAATCCCTTACCATGGAAACAGAAACCTTCTTTGTTCGACAAAAAATCATGAGATCGTCAGCAAAACAGAGATGGGTAAGATGATTCTTAGAACACCGCCAATGATACCTGAAACCTTGCTTCTGAGTCATCTTATGAAGTAAGCCCGAGAGAACTTCCATAGCTAAAGTAAAAAAGATATGGAGACATAGGATCCCCCTGACGTAAACCACAACCTCCTGGAAAGAAACCATTCAAACCCCATTAATGGAAACAGAAAACATAGTAGAAGTCATACATTCTCCTATCCAACCAACCATCCTCTCAGGAAACCCAATAGTTCTCAACACTTCTAACATAAAATCTGATCGAACTATATCATAAGCCTTCATCAAATCAATCATAAGAGCACACATCGGCACCCCACAACTCCTATGATAGTTCTTGACAAACTCCTGACATAATAAGATATTGTCACTAATACGTCGACCCACCAAAAAAGCAGATTGGTTGGAGCTTACCACAGAAGGAAGAACAATCTTAATCTGATCTGCAATAATCTTATAGATACATTTATAGATAGTGTTGCAACAAGAGATAGGCCGAAAATCCTTGACCTTAGAAGGATTAGGGATCTTTGGAATAAGAGCAATAGATGTGGCATTCACCTGTTTCAAGAGCTTCCCTGAGATAAAAAAATGAGCGAATAGCATGAATAACATCATCACCTACCACACACCAAGCTTTCTTGAAGAAACTTGAGTTAAAACCATCTGGTCCAGTAGCCTTATGATCTTTCAAAGAAAACAATGCAGCCTTAATCTCTTCTTCTTAAACCTCTTGGCTAAGGACCTCTCTCTGCTCATCAGAAACGAACTCGGCTAAGGCCCTAACAGGGTACTATAAAAGGACACAATCTCCTCTTGGACTAATGTAGGATCCTCCAAACGAGTATTATCCTCTGCGGTTATAGAAGTTAACTTACTTCTCTGATGATGATTCTTCATAACTTGGAAAAAAAACTTCATATTCTGATCACCAAGATTGAGTCACTGAACTCGGGATTTGTGTCTCGTGAAATTTTCCTCATCTCGACTTAGATTTCCATAAAGCAAAGACAATCTCACCTCTTCACTCATTAGAAATGGATTAGAATGACACTTGTAGCGCACTCTGTAACCCCCTCCAACTCCTTTCTAACACATGTGGTCCTCCCAAAAAGATTAGAAAAGTGATCTAAATTAAACTTCTGTTGCGCCACCTTCACACTCTTCAATTTCTTGCACAACCGAAACATTGGAGTACCACAAATATCCACATCCCAAGCTTTAGCTACCACTGACACAAAATCTGGATGCTCAGCCCAAAAATCAAAAAACTTAAAAGGAATCTTCCTTGTAGGGAGCTTCAAGAGAGTAACCACCATAGGAGAATGATCTAAGATTCCCAAGGGCAGAAACCTAACTACTGAACCATGAAAAGAGCACTCCCAAGAGGTATTAGCGAACACCCGATCTTGACAAGAAACCCACTTAGATTCAAAATCCAAGCAAACCCCAAGCAATGGACAGAACCCCAAGAACCACGAATTTGATTTTGTAGGAACAAAACCCTTCCAAGGCCACAAAGAAGACCCACAAAGAACTTGCCCTTGAGAACCTTTATTATGAATCCATGTACTGTTTTGCTAGGAATGGAGACGCCACTAAGTTTGCCAAACTTAGATAAGTCGATTCATACTTGAAAAGGGGAATCCCTCCCTTACAAGAATTCGACCATAGCCAAAGCTTTAAGCTTTTGAGTTTTTACAAATTTGGTTGATTGTCCAAAAATGAAAAAGAAATAGAGCTTAAATAGTGATACAAAAGAAACCCTAAAGGCATAAAGACAACAATGCCCCCAAATACAAATTTACAAAAATACTAAGTCTTTAAGTCTTCAAATGCTTATGAAGCTTTATTCAAAGCTGATTTGGGCCAAGTGAAGTGGCTTTGGGCCCTCTCTATTGAAGCCCACATGCGTCTCTATTTGTTTGTTGCAATCGGCCATAAAACTCTGAACTAATCCCGCCATTACTTCTTTAAGTCTTTTGGTCCTTTACCTCGTAATTGGCCCTTCTGGTACTTGTAGTGGGTCTATTGTATTGTATTGCGGGGCGTTTACAGCTAATTAAATCAGTGATGTTTTCTATCCAGATGTATTGGTCTTCATTGTTTATATTGCCAAAGACTGTAATTAGGAAGGTGGAGTCTATCTTGAGGTCATTTCTTTGGAAGGGTAGTGAGCTTGTTTCGACAGGGGCGAAGGTGGCTTAGGATAGAGTTTGTTTGCCTGTCAAAGAAAGGGTTTGGGGATTAAGAAGCTAGAGGATTGGAATAAGGCGGCTATTACTAAGCACTTATGGTTTCTTAATTCGGGTAAGAAAGCATCTTGGTCTACGTGGATTCGTTCTTACTTGTTGAGGGGGCGTAGTTTTTGGGAAGTTACATGTCCTAGTGATTGTTCATGGAGTTGGTGGAAAATTTTAGGCCTTCGTAATTTTGTGCGTCGTAGGATGAGGTTTCATATTGGGAATGGTGAGAAGGCTTTATTATGGTATGACAATTGGCACCCTTTGGGACCAATTGTGGATACCTTGGGAGAGAGAGTCATTTATGATTCAGGACTAGGTAAGATGGCTAGGGTGGCCGCTATTGTTGATGGTAACTGTTGGCGCTGGCCATCAGCGAGGTCAGCCAATCTTCTCCAATTGGCTTGTTCTATGCCTATGGATTTTATTCCTTGTGATACGAAGGAGGATGTGCTGGTGTGGGAGGATGATCATAAAGGTATTTTCCAGTCAAGAGTGCTTGGGATGCGTTGAGGGTAAGAAGTAATCGGGTGAGTTGGTACCGAATTGTTTGGTTTCCAAATGCCATTCCAAGACATGCTTTCATGCTTTGGCTCACGATTCAAGGAAGCCTTTATACTCAGGATCGGTTAATGGCTTTTGGCATTTCAGGTTGTTCTATGTGTGTGCTTTGTGGTCATTCGGGGGAGGATAGAGATCATCTCTTCTTCAAGTGTTCATTTGCTTCTCAGATATGGTCGTTTATTTTGGCTAAATGTGGTATAGATTGGTGCTCTCGTGACTGGATGTAGACTATTATGTGGATGGAGCAGTATAGTAGTGGATCTTTGTGTCATTTACTTGTTCGATTATCCTTTGCAGCTGCAGTTTACTTCATATGGAAAGAGAGGAATGCTCGACTACATGACGAGTCTCCAAGTCCATATAGAGTTCTCTTGACCAATATTATGTTTATTGTACGGACTCGTGCTAGTTTGTCAAGAAAGGTGAAGCTTTCATATGATAATAGATGGCTTCAACAATCTTGACAACTATCCGACGATATCTTTTGATTTGATTTTGCTTGTCTTTAGCATAATTGGCTTTTATTATGTAGCTAGGAAGGCCTGTCTTAATTAGCTCTCTGGGGTATGCCCCTGTGCTTTTGTTATTTCTTTGGTTAATATACTTACTTTATCCAAAAAAAAAATGAGTCCAACCACACCAGAGACATTACAGGGTGCAGCTAATAACTTGGAGGAACCCATGCAGTTCCCAACAGGTCCAATCACAAGCCAAAGAGCAAAAAAGATCAGAGAGGCCATTGCGGGACTAGCTCAGAGCTATGTGACCAGTTGCAGCAACCAAGTCAAGTGCACACCAGAGAAACATATGGGCATAACCGAGAGGTCCCCAAGCCATTTCATTTGACCTATATCAGCTCAGACTGAAGTATAGCAGAGCAGCTTCAGCACTAACACCCTTTTGACCTATTTTGGGACTATATTGAATTCGGCCAAATGGTGGCATTTTTATCATTTGTGCTCGATATATTGCCTTTATTTATGATGTAATTAGCATGGATGATTATACCATTAGGCTTAATTACGCTTAGAACCTTGTTTATTGAGTAAGTACGTCAATTTACTATTTGATGTAAGCACCTCAAATTAGCTTAAGTTAGATTAGTTTCTAATCATTGTTTTAAGCTACTTTAGGTGGGAAAGACTTTTGGGGATGTGCTTGAGTGAAAGCTTTGGGTAGTTTTTAGGTCTTTTGGTAATTTCACTTTAGGGATATTTTTATCCATTCACACCTTTAGGGTTTCTCTTTGTAACCTATTTAAACTTTGTTTTCTCCTTTTTTGGAATGATATTCACGACATTTTCATCAAAATTTAAAGCTTTTAAGCTTTGGCTCTGGCTAAATCCTTTTTGAGGGAGGGATTCCACTTTCAAGTTCAAATTGACTTATCTAAGCTTGGCAACTTAGTGGCATCTCCATTGCTAGCAAAATACAATCTGATTTCATGCTTGTGGTTATCATGGACGTGAGTTTCATGGTGGTTATGGGCTGATCTTGGTTGGGTTTTGTTCCTACAAAATCAGTATTCAAAGTTCTTGGGGTTTTGAGAAAGATGCTTAGGGGTTTGCTTGGTTTCCAACCCAAGTGAGTTTCTTGTCTTTTGGTATCAGAGCTCAGGGTTCCAAGGTCTGATTTTCCTATCTTTATGTGTTGTTTGGTTGTGTTTTCATCTTTGTTCTTTGTTGATTTAGTTTCGGCATCAAGGTTTTACTTCCATCTTGATTCGGCCATTGTAGGATCTTGTTGTTTCTTGCTGATTCTTGTTGATTTGTGATCAAAATAACGTGAATAACATTCTGCCCTTGAGTGTTTTTGATTGATCATGAGTATTTCTTTGAGTTAATCTTTGGCTACTTAGGTCAAAATTGGGGCTTTTATTTATTTACTTGAATCAAGTATTTAGTTATTAACTCTATGTTACTAGGATGTGTTTAACATTGTTATTAAGTTATTAGTTTCGAAAATCAAAAAAAAAAAGAAAAGAAAGAAATGCATCAGGTCAGATTCGGCCAAGGAAGAACATCACCACCCTTGCTTTGTTCTTGCCATATGCATGTCACTTAGCTTGTTTTCAATAGGTATTGTTCATATCTACTTTGAGTAAATCAGATTGCACTTCATTACTCCTAGCATTTGCGTGAACTAGCTTGTTTGCAATCTTTGTGAAGTTGTTGCAATCTTGTGAAGTGTGAGGAAAACAAGTGTGTTTGAGTTCTGTGGTGAGGCATTTGAGTGAATGAGTGTTGAAACAAAATGAAATGCTTATGGATTGATGAGGCCGTGACTTACTCTTGAAGTTTACTTAAGCTTGTGTGTTGTTAACTTTGTGAGATAAGTCTGGTTGCTTTGTTACACATATTTCCGTGAGTAAGATGCTTGATATGTTTATGTTGAAGCATGAATCAACAAGTGTGCTTGCTGATTTGCGTGAGCTATCATTAGCTTGACATTGGATTTGTGTTGAAATCATTAGCATGACATTGGAAATGAAAGCACTCATGAGCTTGACATGGAAACTTGAGTAGCCATCATTGCATTTGAGAGGTGCTTGAAGAGGCAAGCTGCTGCATCACCAAGTTAGTTGTAAAAAGTGTTTAGTTGGTTTGTAACTTACCATTGCCGAATTGACATGCTTACTTGACCTACCTGTAAGCTACTTACTTAAGCATCTGAGTCACCTACTTGTTTGTGAAAAAAAAGAGAGAATTAGTCGCATTTGTGCTTAGCTTGATTAGACCATTTGCAAGTTCATTGGATTGCTTTACATGAGTTACGTTGATATTTGATTTGGTTTGTATTGGTTTGAGCTTGAAAGACTATATTTGTGTTATAGCCGTGTTGAAATCCTTTGTGCTTCATTGTGTTTCATTGGAGTGTAAACACTTTTTTTTTTTTTGGAAAATTACAAATTGGAGTGTAAACACTTGTGAGTGTGTGTGAGAAGAAAAGAAAGGTGAGCTCAAACACTATAGCGAGTGACCACAAGATTGCTTCAATGACACGTTGATTGCTTGCTTGCTTATTTATTGCATTTAGCTAACTCGTCATTCTTTCTTATTCTGAGCACTCTAGCTATAGGTTTCTTTCGATTGAGTCTCCGTGATTACTTATCTTATTTGCTTTATTCCACATGCTCTATATACATTGTGTTTCTGCTAGTTTGTGGACTACACCTTAGTTGACCATTCTGGGAATTGAGTTGATTTGTAATTGAATTGAGGAAGAACTCAATAGTGGTCAAAGCTAGTGATTGTGAGCACAGTATCGGGTAAAAGCCAATAGAGTGCAAACACGAGTGGAGTGATATCATTCGAGTGTAAACACGTGAGATTGTGAGGATTTATATATTTGTTTTGCTTTTTATTATTTCTAATCTGTTTGTTTAGTGTTGAGATGGTAGGTCCAAGTTTAACCATTGATGATAAGATCAATGTTTTGGATACTTTCAAAAGTGATATCCAAGATATTATGAGTGATTATAGAAGATCTTATGAGAAATGGATAAAGACTTGAAAGGTAATTAAATATTCAGTGAATGAAGAGAGTACTCAACAACCAAAAGCTATTGAAGTCGTGTGTAATGAAGTGAGAAACACTTGTGATGTTGAGTGCATAGCGAATGAAAACACTTGTGAGGCCTTGAATATTGTGAAAATGCTTGTAAGACCGTGAGCATTGAGGGAGTAAACACTTGTGAGGTAGTGTGCTTTGAGGTTGAAAAACATAGTGAAGCTCAGCAGGTGTATGAGGAGGTCTTTGCAAGTTTGGTTGAGATAGTGGCCATGAGTGATGATGAAGCTGTGAGAGCTGGCGAAAAGAAAGTCGACGTGGTAGTGAAGTTTTTCCATAACATTTTCTCTATTGTTTAAGCTTTTTCATCGCAGGTACAAGTGGTTAAGTATGATTCTTTTTTATTTCAATAGCATCGTCCAATTGATTTTGTCATAACTATCTATGATCCGGGTTCGGATTCGGGGACGAATCCATTTCAAGAGAGGGGGAATGACATGATCCAAGGGACAATATTTGACATGAATGAAGTCACCCAAGGAACATTAGAACCTTTGCAATTGCTAACAGGCCCAATCACACGCCAAAGAGCTAAGAAGATCACATACGCAATAGCTGGGCCAGATTTTGCATATAATAGATGCATTCATCCTTCTAGTTTTTACTTGCCTTATGAGATTGATTATGATTCTAATTCTTTAACTCCTATGGATTTATTATCTTTGATTGTTATTAAGCTTGGGAGTATGAATGATAAGGGAAAGGCAGAGTTGGTGAGAATAATAGGTTTCCAACGCATTGTGTTTGATCCTGGCAATTGGGTTTGGCTTTATATGCAAGAGGAAAAGATCCAAGTTGCAACCAAGAGGAGATGGTCCATTTCAAGTCTTGGAGCGGATCAACGATAATACTTACAAGCTTGATCTTCCGGGTGAGTTTGGCGTTCCTTCAATGTTTAATGTTTCTGACTTATTTTATTCTTAATGTAGGTTCAGATTCGAGGTCGAATCCTTTTCAACAAGGAGGGAATGACATGAATCCAACCACACCAGAGATATTACAGGATGCAGCTAACAACTTGGAGGAACCTATACAGTTCCCAACAGGTCCAATCACACGCCAAAGAGTAAAGAAGATTAGAGAGGCCTTTGCGGGACTAGCAAAGAGCTATGTGACCAGTTGCAGCAACCAAGTCAAGTGCACACCAAAGACACATATGGGCATAACCAGAGAGGTCCCCAAGCTATTTCATTTGACCCAGATCAGCTCAGAGTGAAGCATAGCAAAGCAGTTTCAGCACCAGCACCCTTTTGACCCGATTTGACCTATTTTGGGACTATATTAAATTCAGCCAAATGGGTGCATTTTTGTCATTTCCTTATAACCTTGCTTATTATTGAGTAAGCACGTCAATTTACTATTTGATGTACGCACCTCAAATTAGTTTAAGTTAGATTAGTTTCTAATCATTGTTTTAAGCTACTTTAGGTGGGAAAAGACTTTTAGGGACGTGCTTGAGTGAAAGCTTTGGGTAGTTTTTAGGTCTTTTGGTAATTTCACTTTAGGGACATTTTTATCCATTCACACCTTTAGGGTTTCTCTTTGTAACCTATTTAAACTTTGTTTTCTCCTTCTTTGGAATGACATTCACGATATTTTCATCAAAATTTAAAGCTTTTAAGCTTTGGCTATGGCTAAATCCTTGTTGAGCAGAGCATATGTTGAAGAAATAATGCCTCTTAATCTCTCCCCCCCTCTCGGTGATTCATCATGTTAGTTCGAGTGATGTGGTGCCTTTGATTGCTGAGAGAATTCCTGTTTTGGGTGAGGGTTCTTCTAATGGGTTGAATCCGACTTTGGTTACTCATTCTCTGCCTGTGATTCCTTCTGAGACTGCTTCTTTGGTGATAGATGGTAATTTGAAAGGGGAAAACTCCTTTGACTCCTCACATCTTGGTGAGGATCTTCCTTATACTGAGGTATATGAGTGCTCGCCGTCTGCAGTTTATGATTCGCCTACTCCGTTGGTTAACAGTTTGGCTATTAAGGCTGTTGACTCCCTGGAATCTAAGAAATTGATTTATGGTAACAAATCCAAAAAGGGTTCAGGTGGGAAAAGGAGTCAGAAGTGGAAGTCTTCTGGGGGGGGTCGTCGACGTTGATTTGTGGGTTTGGCCTTTTTTCATCTGTTTTAATGATTTTTGGTTGTTGGAATATTAGAGGTCTCAATGACCCTTTAAAACATGCTGAAGTCAGGAGGTTTTTTAGTGAGGAGAAGCTCTCGTTGTGTGGTTTAGTTGAAACCAAGGTTAAGGAGGTTAATCTTATGAATGTCTCTCGTGCGATTAATCCTTCTTGGAAGTTTTTTTGCCATTCTGATATTAGTCCGTTTGGTCGTATCTGGGTATGTTGGAATCCTAATGATGTTGTTGTTAGCATTATTCAGTCTTCAGCTCAAGCTATTCACTGCCGTGTGACTCCTATTTCTGGGGTTTGGAATTGTGTAGTTTCAGTGGTTTATGGTGAGTGTGATTACGAGAAGCGGCGAGATCTTTGGGCTGACCTGCTTAATTGTGGTAGTTTGGTTGATGATTCCCCTTGGCTTGTTTTAGGTGATTTCAATGCTATCCGTTCTCCGTTTGAGCATAGTGGTGGATCTGTGGCTTGGCCAGCTTGGAAAGATGACTTGGGTTGCTGTTTGGGTCAAGCTGGCTTGGATGATCTGCAGTATTCTGGGTGTAAGTTTACTTGGTTTAATAAGCAGATTCAGTCTCCTATTTGGCGCAAGTTGGACCGTGTTCTGGTAAATCCTTCTTGGGAGTGTATCTTCCCGGGTTCTTCTGCCCGCTTTCTTCCTTCCCGGATTTCTGATCACTCTCCTATGGTTGTTAAGCTTGCAGAGCTCCCTAAAAGGAAAATTCCCTTTAAATTCTTTCAGTTTTGGGTGGATCATCCTGATTTTCTCTCTGTTGTGGCTAGGGCTTGGGATATTGATGTTCATGGTACTCCAATGTTCCGGTTATGTTGTAAGCTAAAGAATGTTAAAGCAGCTTTGAAGAAATTTAATGTTGAGCATTTCTCTAAAATTTCTTGTCGTGTTTTGGAGATCAGGAAGGAGTTGGATAGAGTTCAATGTGCTTTACAGGACTTCCCCAGTGACCCTGCTCTGTTAGCTGAGGAAGCTTGTCTTTCAGTGAGTTATGGTGATTTGAGTCGGGCTGAAGAAGGCTTTAATAGACAGAAATCTCGTGTTCAGTGGCTTAACCTTGGGGATCAGAATTCTAAGTTCTTCTTTACCGCTATGAAGAGTTTTCATGGCCGTAGTAAGGTTACTTCTATTACTAAAGAGGATGGTACCCGAGTGGAGGAAGATGCTTTGGTTAGAAATGAGATTGTTTCCTTTTTTGAGTCCCTTTTTGGTCCTCAGCATCGTCAGCAGGATTTTGATAGGGTGACCCTCCATTCTGCTATTACTAGACATGTGACTGAGGAGCAGAGTATGGCTCTTTCTCGTGAGGTTGAGGATGAGGAGATTAAGGCTGTTTTGTTCGGGCTGAAAGACAATAAAGCTCCAGGTCCGGATGGGTTTAATTCGGGTTTCTTTAAGAAGTGTTGGAATATTGTGGGGGATGATGTCTTATGTGCTATTCATTCATTCTTTTCTTCTGGACGTCTTTTGAGGCAGGTAAATGCTACATCCATTGCTCTGATTCCTAAGATTCCTAACCCTTCCCAGGTTAAGGATTATAGGCCCATTTCTTGCTGTAACACCATTTACAAGTGCATTGCTAAGCTGATTGCGAACAGAATTAAGGTCATTCTCCCTTCAGTGATCAGTCAGAATCAATCTGCTTTTGTCGAGGGAAGGCGTATTAGCGACAATATTCTCTTATGTCAGGAATTGGTTCGGAATTATCACCGGAATAGCGGTTCCCCGAGGTGTGCTCTTAAGATAGACTTGATGAAAGCTTATGACACTGTTCGTTGGGATTTTTTGGTTGAGGTTCTGAGGACTGTTGGTATTCCTGAGAGGATGGTGGGTTGGATTCAGGAGTGTATGACTACTACGAGATTCTCTGTTTCTATTAATGGTGAGCTGAATGGTTTTTTTCTCTGGGGGTCGTGGGTTGCGACAAGGTGATCCTATGTCTCCTTATCTCTTTGTTTTGGCTATGGAAGTTTTATCAGGCCTTCTTCGTAATATGGCTACTGATCCGGGTTTCCAGTTCCACTGGCGGTGTTCAAAGGACCGTCTTACTCATCTCTGTTTTGCAGATGACCTTATGATTTTTTGTAAAGCAGATGCATCCTCTGTTTCTTTGATCAAGGATTGTATTGGGCAGTTCAGTGGTTTATCAGGTTTAATTCCGAATCCAGCTAAGAGTCATCTCTTCTCTTCTGGCATCTCTCTTTCTATGCAAGACCAACTGCGAGATGTGTTGAGATTCCAGGTGGGGACTCTTCCTGTGAGGTATTTGGGGGTTCCTTTGATCTCTACTAAACTTAGGGCCTCTGACTGTGCTTCTCTTGTGGATCGTATTGTTATGCGTGCTAAAAGTTGGAGTTGTAAGTTTCTCTCTTATGCTGGTCGGCTCCAGCTTATAAAGTCTGTTTTGTTCTCCATTCAAGTTTATTGGTCTTCTTTATTTATTCTTCCTAAGTCTGTGATTAGGAAGGTGGAGACTATCCTTCGTTCCTTCCTTTGGAAGGGTAGTGCGCTTATCACTACTGGGGCTAGAGTAGCTTGGAGCAAAATTTGTTTACCTCTTAAGGAGGGGGGTCTGGGTATAAAGAGTCTGGAAGCTTGGAATAGAGCAGCTATTGTCAAGCATATTTGGTTTCTCTGTTCTGGTCAGGTTTCTTCTTGGTCTACTTGGGTTTACTCTTATTTACTGAGGGGGAGAAGTTTTTGGGAGATCCCTCGTCCTTCTGATTGCTCTTGGAGTTGGCGTAAGATTTTGGAGCTTCGTTCTTGGTCCCGTCGGCGGATGAGAGTGTGTATTGGGAATGGCGAGTCGACTTTATTGTGGTTTGATAATTGGCATCCTGTAGGCCCGATTGAGTACTCATTGGGCGAGAGAGTGATTTATGATTCTGGCTTGGATAGGATGGCGAAAGTTGCTTCCATTATCTCTGATTCTGCTTGGCATTGGCCCCCTTCTAGATCTGCTGCTCTTGTTGATCTGGCTCAGACTCACCTTCCGTCTCCTTCTAGTTTGAGGGAGGATATGCTGGTTTGGGAAGATGATAGACATGGGAAATTTTCTGTGGATTGTGCCTGGAATGCTTTGAGGTCGAGGAGACCCGAGATGCCTTGGTCCCGAGTTGTATGGTTCCGGAAATCTATTCCCCGCCATTCTTTTCTTCTTTGGATGTCCATTCAGGGAGGCCTGTGTACTCAGGACAGTCTAATGAAATTTGGTATATCCTCTTGCTCGCGGTGTATCCTTTGTGGTTGTTCGAGTGAGGACATCGATCATCTTTTTTTTCAGTGCCTCTTTTCATTGAGGGTTTGGTCGTCTGTGCTAGCCATGTGTGGTTTAGACTGGAGCTGTCGAGATTGGCGCCAAACTATTGAGTGGCTTTGTCAGTTCTCTGGTGCCTCTTTATATCATCTTCTGGTTCGTCTGTCCTTTGCAGCGTCAGTTTACCATATATGGAGGGAGAGGAATGCTCGCACTCATGATATGCCTCTTAGGCCAGTTTCTGTTCTTCTATATGATATTGTTTTTGATGTTCGGAATCGTATTAGTTCTTTACGTAAGGTGACTCCATCTTATGACAATAAATGGCTTCACCTTTCGTGGCACTTGCCCGATGACATCTTTAGTTGATCTATTGTAGCCGTTTGGCTTTCTTCTAGGAGGGCTTGTCCTCTCTAGATCCTGGGGGATGCCCCTTTGCTCTTGTATAGTTTTCTTTTGGTTATAATACTTACCTTATCCAAAAAAAAAAAAAAAAAATCCTTGTTGAGGGAGGGATTCCCCTTTTCAAGTTCAAATTGACTTATCTAAGCTTGGCAACTTAGTGGCGTCTCCATTACTAGCAAAATACAATCTGATTCATGCTTGTGGTTATCATGGACGGAGTTCATGGTGGTTAGGGGCTGATCTTGGTTGGGTTTTTATTCTACAAAATCAGTATTCAAAGTTCTTGGGGGGTTTTGAGAAAGATGCTTGGGGGTTTGCTTGGTTTCCAACCCAAGTGAGTTTCTTGCACCATGTCCTTTGATGCTCTAGAGTGGCCGGGATCATGTGATCCCCTCCCTCTTGAAAAGATTCGACCTCGAATTTGTACCTGCATCAAAATGAGTCAAGTCAGAAACATTAAATGTAGTAGACACATTATACTTACCTTGTAAATCCAGCTTGTATGCATTGTCATTAATCCGTTCCAAGACTTGAAATGGACCATCCCCTCTCGGTTGTAGCTTAGATTTACGTTGTTCAGGAAATCTCTCCTTGCGCATGTGTACCCAAACCCAATCTCTAGGATGAAATGCCACACGCTTTCTTCCCTTATTAGCATGAGAAGCATATTGCTCATTCTTTCGTTGTATTTGCTCTCTTACTTTCTCATGTATATGCTTCACCAAATCGGCTTTTCTTTTTCCATCTAGCCCCATATACTCATCAACAGGCAAAGGTAACAATTCTAATGGAGTTAGTGGCTGAAAACCATAAACAATTTCAAATTGTGAGTAAGATGTAGAGGAATGAATACTACGATTATATGAAAATTCAATAAAAGGCAAACAATCCTCCCAGGTTTTTAAGTTCTTATTGATAATAGTACACAATAACTGAATCAAAGTCCTATTAACAACCTCTGTCTGGCCATCAGTCTGGGGGTGGCAAGTAGTAGAATACAAAAGTTTAGTTCCCAACTTACCCCATAAAACTTTCCAAAAGTGACTAAGGAATTTGACATCACGATCTGAAACTATACTCCGTGGAATCCCATGGAGTCGTACTACTTCTCTAAAGAATAAGTCAGCAATGTTAGTGGCATCATCAGTTTTATGACATGTTATAAAGTGTGCCATCATACTGAACCTATCAACCACTACAAAGATGGAATCTCTACCCTTCTTAGTCCTAGGTAAACCCAAGATAAAGTCCATCGATACATCTACCCATGGCTCACTAGGTATAGGCAATGGTGTATACAACCCATGAGGCATAACCTTAGATTTAGCCTGTTTACAAGTTAAGCATTTATCACACAAACGCTCAATATCTCTTCGCATTTTACGTCAATAAAAATGTTCACTCAATACCCCTAAGGTTTTGGCAATGCCAAAGTTCCCCATTAAACCTCCCTCATGTGCTTCCCTCACTAACAACTTATGTATACTACAAACAGGAATGCATAATCTATTCTCCCTAAACAGAAACCCATCATGTTGGTAGAATTTACTAAAAGCAGACTTTTCACATGCAGCATAGATAGCACTAAAGTCAATATCACTAGCATAAAGTTCTTTAATAAATTCAAACCCAAGCATTCTCGCACTCAATGAAGTAAGTAAAGCATACCTTCGCGATAGTGCTTCGGCGACAATGTTTTCCTTACTTTGTTTGTAGCGGATTACATATGGAAATGTCTCAACACACTCTAACTATTTTGCATGTCGTTTGTTCAGCTTACCTTGGCCCTTCAGATGCTTCAATGATTCATGATCTGTATGGATCACAAACTCTCGAGGCCACAAATAATGCTGCCAAGTCTCAAGGGCTCTCACTAGCGCATACAACTCCTTGTCATATGTGGGGTACCTCAAAACTGCTCCATTCAGCTTCTCAATAAAGTAAACTATTGGTCGCTTTTCTTGCATAAGAACAGCTCCAATGCCTATCCCGAATGCGTCACACTCAATCTCAAATGTCTTCTCAATGTTGTGCAGTGCCAACTTCATTTTCAGATCCTGGAATGCATGCTCCTGCTCTTCACCCCATTTGAAGCCAATAGTATTCTTCACTACTTCAGTCAGTGGTGCTGTAATACTATTGAAGACGTTAACAAATCTACGGTAGAAGCTTGCTAATCCATGGAAGCTTATGACTTCTGTCATTGTTTTTGGTGTTGGCCAATCCTGAATTTCCTTCACCTTTTCCAAATCTACCTCGATGCCATCTGCACTCACAACAAATCCAAGGAAAACAATTCTATCCATACAAAAAGTGCACTTATCAAAGTTAGCATATAGTTTTTCCTGCCTTAACACATCAAGAACATGCTTCAAATGCATAACATGCTCATCTACTGTTTTACTGTAAACTAAGATGTCATCAAAATAAACCACAACAAACTTACCTAAAAATGCACGCATAACATGATTCATCAATCTCATAAATGTGCTAGGTGCGTTTGGAAGACCAAATGGCATAATTAACCATTCATACAAGCCATACTTAGTCTTAAATGCAGTTTTCCACTCATCTCCCTCTCTCATGCGAATTTGATGGTATCCACTCTTTAAATCAATCTTACTAAAAATTTTGGAACCATGCAATTCATCCAACATGTCATCTCTAGTCTAGGAATGGGGTGACGATACTTTACCGTAATATTATTGATAGCTCGACAATCAACGCACATACGCCACGTCCCATCTTTCTTAGGAACTAGAAGCATTGGTACTGCAAAAGGACTCATGCTTTCCCTTACATAACCCTTGTCCATCAAATCCCGTACTTGTCTTTGTAGCTGCTTTGTCTCCTCGGGATTGCTCCTATAAGCCGGTCTATTAGGAATGACTGCTTCAGGTATGAAGTCTATCTGGTGCTCAATACCTCTAATGGGTGGAAGCCCACTCGGTATGTCCTCTGTCAGTACGTCACTGTAATCCTGCAAAAGAGATGAAATAGACACAGGAAGTAAAGGCTCAGTGTTAGTAAAATAAATATGAGGATCCTTATAAACTAATAATAGCATGAGCTTGCTAGCCTTAAACGCTTTCCTCGTTTCACCCTCACCCATGTAGAAACTCTTTTTAACTTTCCCTTTTGTTTCCCCCTCACGTTCACTCACACTCCCCTTGGGAACTCCCACGGCCTTGGCCTTATTTTTCTCACCAGATACATCACTCTCACTAGTTTCACCTAAGGTGGTGTTTCCCTTCGCTCTCTCTTTGTCACGCTCAAATTGCAACTTAACCTGATCTTCATGGACTTGTGCATGTGTAAGTGGGTTTAATGTAATGGGTTTTTTTTTTTTTTTGGATAAAGTAAGTATTATAACCAAAAGAAAACTATACAAAGAGCAAAGGGGCATACCCCAGGCAACTAGAGAGGACAAGCCCTCCTAGAAGAAAAGCCGAAAGGCTACAAGCAAAAGAACAATCAGAAGATGTCAACGGGCAAGTGCCAAGAAAAGTGAAGCCATTTATTGTCATAAGATGGTTTCACCTTACGTAAAAGGCTAGCACGGTTCCGAACATCAAAGACAATATCATAAATGAGAGTAGAAACAGGCCGAAAAGGCATATCATGAGTGCGAGCATTCCTCTCCCTCCAAATATGGTAGACTGTCGCTGCAAAGGACAGACGCACCAGAAGGTGACATAGAGAGGCATCAGTGAACTGACATAACCACTCAACAGAATGACGCCAATCCCGACGAGTCCAATCTATCCCACACATAGCCAGCACAGACGACCAGACCTTCGAAGAGAAGGTGCATTGGAAGAAAAGATGATCAATGTTCTCACTTGAACAACCACAGAGAATACAACGCGAGCAAGTAGAGATACCAAACCTCATCAAACAATCCTGGGTACAAAGGCCTCCCTGAATAGACATCCAAAGTAAGAAGGAATGGCGGGGAATAGCCTTCCGGAACCAAACAACTCGAGACCAAAGCAGCAAATTTCCCCTGGAACGCATGGCGTTCCAGGCACTACCCACAGAAAATCTCCCCCTTTTATCATCCTCCCAAATCAGCACGTCCTCCCGCAAACTAGAAGGCGACGGAAGCTGGGACTGAGCCAAGTCAACAAGGGCAGCAGACCTAGATGGGGGCCAACGCCAAGTAGAATCAAAGATAATGGAAGCAACCGTGGCCATCCTATCCAAGCCAGAGTCATAAATCACTCTCTCACCCATCGTGTCCACAATCGGGCCCAGAGGATGCCAGTAATCAAACCACAATAAAGTTTTCTCACCATTCCCAATCCTTACTCTCATCCGCCGCCGGGACCAAGAACGAAGCTCCAAGATCTTACGCCAACTCCAAGAGCAATCAGTAGGACAAGGGACCTCCCAAAAACTTCTCCCCCTCAACAAATAAGAGTGGACCCAATTCGACCAAGATGAAACCTGGCCGGAACAAAGAAACCAAATGTGCTTAACAATAGCTGCTCTATTCCAAGTATCTAAACTCTTAATCCCCAGCCCCCCCTCCTTTAAAGGTAAACAAACTCTACTCCAAGCCACTCTCGCCCCATTAGAGGTAACCGCACTACCCTTCCAAAGGAAAGAACGCAGAATCGTCTCCACCTTCCTAATAACAGACTTAGGAAGAATAAATAAGGAAGACCAATAAACTTGAATGGAGAACAAAACCGACTTAATAAGCTGAAGCCGACCCGCAAAAGAGAGAAACTTACTACTCCAACTCTTGGCACGCATAACAATACGATCCACAAGAGAAGCACAATCTGAGGCCCGAAGTTTAGTAGAGATCAATGGGACTCCTAAGTACCTCATTGGAAGAACCCCAACTTGGAACCCCAAAACATGACGCAGTTGGCCCTGAATGGTAGAAGAGATACCAGAAGAGAAAAAATGACTTTTAGCTGGATTCGGGATCAAACCTGATAAACCACTGAACTGCCCGAGACAATCCTTGATCAAGGAAACCGAGGAAGCATCTGCTTTACAAAAAATCATAAGGTCATCCGCAAAGCAGAGATGAGTAAGACGGTCCTTAGAACACCGCCAGTGGAACTTGAAACCCGGATTAAGAGCCATATTACGAAGAAGACCTGACAGAACTTCCATAGCCATAACAAAGAGATAAGGAGACATAGGATCACCTTGTCGCAACCCACGACCCCCAGAGAAAAAACCATGCAACTCTCCATTAATAGACAAAGAAAACCTGGTAGTAGTCATACATTCCTGAATCCAACCCACCATCCTCTCAGGAATACCAAAAGTCCGCAACACCTCAACCAAGAAATCCCAACGAACAGAGTCATAAGCTTTCATCAAGTCAATTTTAAGAGCACATCTCGGGGAACTACCAGTCCGGTGATAATTCCGAACCAATTCCTGACATAAAAGAATATTGTCGCTGATACGCCGTCCCGCAACAAAAGCAGATTGATTATGACTGATCACCGAAGGAAGGATAACCTTGATCCTATTCGCAATAAGCTTAGCAATACACTTGTAAATAGTATTGCAGCAAGAAATAGGCCTATAATCTTTAACCTGAGAAGGGTTAGGAATCTTAGGAATCAGAGTAATATAAGTAGCATTAACCTGCTTCAAGAGACGCCCAGAAGAAAAGCTCAACTAAACTTCGGATGTTTAGTTTGCATGCATCGGTATGATAGATTGCATGCATCGGTATCACATCACATGGGCCCGAAGTTTAGTAGAGATCAATATAGATTGCATGCATCGGTATCACATCACATGGGACTCCTAAGCCTCCTAGAAACCGTGCCATAGTAGCTTCTGCATCCTCAACTATATTTGCCCTTATTATGGCAACTTCCATCTCTGTGTAATAGTCCTCAACAGTTTTGGTCCCCTGATACAGATGTTGTAGTTTCTGATACAATTCCCTGTAGTAATGGCTGGGTATAAATCTCTTTCTCATGAGACCTCTAAGTTCTTCCCATGTCTGAACCGACCTCACATAATTTCTCCTCCGAGTTGAGACAAGCTGATCCCACCAAATCATAGTAAAATCGGTAAACTCAATAGCTGCCAGATTGATCTTCTTCTCGTCTGAGTAGTGATGACAATTGAAAATCAATTCTATTTTCTTTTCCCATTCTAAATAAGCTTCAAAATCATTCTTGTGGTGGAATGTTGGTATCTTGATCTTGATGCTACCTAGATCACCATCAACATCTCATTGTCTACCATATCTTCTCCTACAATAATCCCCTCTTCTGGCATCAAATACACCTCTATCATCAAATCGCCTATCCCTCATATGATTCCTCATATCAAACCTCATATTAGGCCTCCTATCATGCCCAGGCAGAAATCTCTCCTCCACATCATCAAGACCATCAGAATCATCAAATTCATTTTCAGCTTCCTCTTCATCTGGTGGTACATACTGTGGTGGTACATGTCGAGGTGGCAAATTATGAGGTGGTGGTCTATGCTGGGGTGGTGGTGCTCTAGGACCGCTACCAGTTTGAATACTCTCTACACTCTTGGTCAATCTCTCCAAAGCATTATTCATGTTCTCCATCATATCTATAAATTTCCTATCCAAAGCCTCAAGCTTTTCATCAGTGGTTAGACCTGCCATCTCAACACTAAGCAAACAGATTAGAAATAACAAGAAAGTAAAACAAATATGTAAATCCTCACAATCTCACATGTTTACACTCGAATGATATTACTCCACTTGACATGATCCAGGCCACTCGTGAAGCATCAAAGGACATGGCCAATAATACAATAGACCCATTACAAGTACCGGAAGGGCCAATTACAAGACAGAAGACCAAAAGACTCAGAGAAGCAATGGCAGGATTAGTTCAGAGTTTTATGGCCGATTGCAACAAACAAATAGAGACACATGTGGGCTTCAATGGAGAGGGCCCAAAGACATTTCACTTGGCCCAAATCAGTTCTGATTGAAGCTTTATAGACCTTTGAAAACTTAAAGACTTTGGCATTTTGTAATTTCGAATTTAGGGGCATTATTGTCTTTATGCTTTTAGGGTTTCTTTTGTAACACTATTTAAACTTGCCTTCTTCTTCATTTTAGGTTAACCACGAAATTTGTAAGAAAACATATAAGCTTTTGCTTTTGGCTATGGCCGAATTTCTTGTAAGGGAGGGATTCCCCTTTTCAAGTTTGAATCGACTTATCTAAGTTTAGTGAACTTAGTTGCGTCTCCATTTTCTAGCAAAACACACTGATTTCATGTTTTGAGTTATCATGGGCAATGTTTCATGGTGGTTTAGGGCTGATCTTGGATGGGTTTTGTTCTTACAAAATCATTGATTAAGGTTCTTGAGGCTTAGAGAAAAATACTTGGGGTTTGCTGGATTTCGCATCCTAGTGAGTTTCTTGTCATTTGGTATCAGAGCTCAGGATTCCAAGGTCTGATTTCCTATCTAAATTCGTTGTTTGAATTTGTTTTAAATTTTCGTTCTTTGTTGTTTTCATTTCAGTTCTTGTTGGATCTTGTTTCTGTTTTCGTTTTTTTTGTTTCTAGGTTAATACCTTATTTTGAAATTCTTCTGTCAGAATCTGGGTTTTGTTGTGTTCTTCATATCAGTTCATCATATTTGTTTATTTCTGAATCTGGATTTTTTTGTATTCTTCATATTAGTTCATCATATTTGTTTATTTCTGGATCTGGGTTTATGTTGTGTTCTTCATACAGTTCATCTTTTACATTCTGTTCTTTAGCATATGTTGAAGAAATAAGCATGTTCATAAACGGCTGTGTGAATTATTCCTGAAAACCTAGTGAATCATTAAAAAAAAAAAACACAGAAGGAAAAAGAAAAGAATATCAGTGAGTTGAACATCATTACAAGACTTCTTAAAGAATTAGACTTTGAATCCCATTTCATATCGAACTTGAACATCAGTGAGTTGATACCTAGCCTTATTTTTTTTCGAACATGGGTGGCAGTGATCACTTGAGGAAAATTTGGTTGAATCTAGTTTGTTCAATATTATCATTTAGGTGCCCATGGAGGGTATTCCATCAAAATTTCTATAGAGGTGCCAAATTTTCTCCCGAATTTGCATACGACCATGAATTTGCATGCTTATTTGTTTCACATCGTGCTAATTGTGTATTTCCTTATTCCAAATACTCTAGCTTAGGTATTATTGATTGAGTCATCGTCTTTATTATTCTTATTCTCATTTTCCATCTGCCCCATATATACATTATTGGGTCTTTGTGTTTCATGCTGGCTTGAGGACTACACTTGATTTTGTATTCTTAGATTGAGTGTGATTCGTATTTGAATTGAGGAAGAACTCAAGAGTGGTAAAAGGCAGTGATTGTGAGCACAGTATCAGATAAAAGCCAATAGAGTGCAAACACGAATGGAGTGATATCATTCGAGTATAAACACGTGAGATTGTGAGGATTTACATATTTGCTTTACTTTCTTGTTTTTTTCTAATCTGTTTGTTTAATGTTGAGATGGCAGGTCCAAATCTAACCATTGATGAAAAGCTTGAGGTTTTGGATAGAAAATTTACAAATATGATGGAGAATATGAATACTGCTTTAGAGAGACTGTCCAAGAGTGTAGAGAGTATTCAAACTGGTAGTGGTCCCATAGCACCACCACCTCATAATGAACCACCACCTCATAATGTGCCACCTCGACGTGTACCACCACAGTATGTACCACTAGATGAAGAGGAAGATGAAAATGAGTTTGATGATTCTGATGGTCTTGATGATGTGGAAGAGAGATTTCAGCCTGGGCATGATAGGAGGCCTAATAGGAGGTTTGATAGGAGGAATGATAGGAGGGAAATACGATTTGATGGTAGAGGTGCATTTGCTGACAGAAGAAGGGATTATGATCGGAGCGGATATGGTAGAAGAGGAGATGTAGATGGTGATCTAGGTAGCATCAAGATCAAGATACAAACCTTTCAGGGTAAAAATGATCCCGAGGCTTACTTAGAATGGGAAAGGAAAATTGAGCTGATTTTTAACTGTCATCACTACTCAGACGAGAAGAAGATCAATTTGGCAGCAATTGAGTTTACGGATTATGATATGATTTGGTGGGATCAGATTGCTTCTACTCGGAGGAGAAATTATGAGAGACCAGTTCAAACATGGGAGGAACTTAGGGGTCTCATGAGAAAGAGGTTTATACCCGGCCATTACTATAGGGAGTTATATCAAAAATTACAGCATCTGTATCAGGGGACCAAGAGTGTTGAGGATTATTACACAGAGATAGAAGTTGCTATGATCAGAGCAAGTGTAGTTGAGGATGTAGAAGCTACTATGGCATGGTTTCTAGGGGGCTTAAATAGAGAGATTGCCAACGTGGTGGAGTTGCATCATTATGTTGATTTGGAGGATATGCTTCACATGGCTATCAAGGTAGAGAGGCAACTCAAGAAAAAGTCCACATCCAGATTTGGTACTTAGGCTACTTCTGCATGGAAAAGGGAAGTGGGTTCCGAATGAGAAGCGGGATGGGGGATTTAACCAGCCTAGAGGCGAGTTCAGTGGAGGCTTTAATAAGCCTAGGGCTGAACCTAGTGCTAAGGGTAAAGTGGCGGCAGAACCCAGTAAAACTAGACCAAAACCTGATGGTACAACTACTAGAACTAAGGATGTCAAGTGTTTTAAATGTTTGGGCATGGGACACTATGCTCAAAATGTCCCAATAGACGTACCTTAGTGATTAATAAGAAGAGTGGGGATGTGTACTCTACTGATAGTGAGGTTGATGATGAGATGCCAGAGTTGGAGGATACCAGTGACCACGAGGGAGCTGCATACCCGCTGGATAACTTGTCCTTAGTTGTCAAGCGTGCTTTGAGTGCACTGGTTGTAGAGGGAGAACATGTTCCACACTATGTGCCGTGTGAATGGCAAGGGGTGTAGTATGATCATAGATGGGGGCAGTTGTACTAATGTTGCTAGCACAACTTTGATTGAGCGATTGTGGGGAAATAAATGTGACAAAGCAAGTATTGTTGACTTTTACTATTGGGCCAAAGAAAGATGATGTCCTATGTGACATGATACCAATGCATGCTGGACATATTCTTTTGGGCAGGCCGTGGCAGTTTGATAAGAAGGTTATTCATGATGGGTTCAAGAATAAGTACTCATTTCAGCATAAAGGAAAACCCATTACATTATACCCATTTACACCTACACAAGTCCATGAAGATCAGGTTAAGTTGCCACTTGAGCGTGACAAAGAGAGAGCAAAGGGAAACATCACCTTGGGTGAGGCTAGTGAGAGTGCTAAATCTGGTGAGAAAAATCAGGCTAAGGCCGTGGGAGTTCCCAAGGGGAGTGTGAGTCAACGTGAGGGGGAAGCAAAAGGGAGAGTTAAAAAAAGTTTCTACATGGAGGAAGGTGAAGCGAGGAAAACATTCAAGGCTAGCAAATTCATGCTATTGTTAGTCTACAAGGAGCCTCATGTTTATTTTACTAACACTGACCCTCTACTTCCTGTGTCTATTTCATCTCTTTTGCAGGATTACAGTGACATACTGACCGAGGATATTCCTAGTGGGCTTCAGGATGATCCTGCCATATTGATCTTCTTCTTATCTGAGTAGTGATGACAGTTGAAAATCAATTCTATTTTCTTTTCCCATTCTAAATAAGCTTCAGGATCATTCTTGCCATGGAATGTTGGTATCTTGATCTTGATGCTACCTAGATCATCATCTACATCTCCTCGTCTACTATATCCTCTCATATCATAATCCCCTCTTCTCGCATCAAATGCACCTCTATCATCAAACCGTTTATCCCTCCTATCATTCATCCTATTAGGCCTCCTATCATGCCCAGGCTGAAATCTCTCCTAAACATCATCAAAATCATCAAACTCATTTTCAGCATCCTCTTCATCTGGCGGTGGTACACGGCGAGGTGGCAAATTATGAGGTGGTGGTGCTCTGGGACCGCTACCAGTTTGAATACTCTCTACACTCTTGGTCAATCTATCCAAAGCATTATTCATGTTCTCCATCATATCTGTAAATTTCCTATCCAAAGCCTCAAGCTTTTCATCAGTGGTTAGACCTGCCATCTCAATGCTAAGCAAACAGATTAGAAATAACAAGAAAGTAAAGCAAATATGTAAATCCTCACAATCTCACGTGTTTACACTCGAATGATATTACTCCACTAGTGTTTTCACTCTATTGGCTTTTATCCGATAATGTGCTCACAATCACTGCCTTTTACCACTCTTGAGTTCGTCCTCAATTCAAATGTGAATCACACTCAATCCAAGAATACAAACCAAATGTAGTCCTCAATCTAGTATGAAACACAACAGACCCAATAATATATATATATAGGGCAGGTGGAAACAAAATGCGAATAATAATTGCAATGACGAAGACACAATCAATAATACTTAAGCTAGAGTAATTAGAATAAAGAAGTAAACAATTAGCACAATGGAAAAAAAAATAAGCATGCAAATTCACGGTCGTATGCAATTTCGGGAGAAAATTTGTGATAAGAACCTAAGCCCTAACTCTGCCCCAAATTTTGAATTAGAGTTTGATCAGGGTCTGATTTCAGGGTCTGATTTCAGAGGCAACTGGTCAGGGTCCGATTTCACACTTCACTAGGGTTTTAGAAACAAATCACACAGCCACCAAAGAACACGCTTATTTCTTCAACATATGCTAAAGAACAGAAAGTATATGACGAACTATATGAACAAGACAACAAAAACCTAGATCCAAAAATAAACAAATACGATGAACTGATATGAAGAACAGAACAAAAACCCAGAATTGGAAAATGAGAAAGGACGAATTGATATGCAGAACACAACAAAACCAGATCCATAAATAAAAAAATGAAAATAGAAACAAGATCCAACAAGAGCTGAAACGAAAATAATAAAGAACGAAAATAAAAAACAGAAACAAACAAAAAGTAAAGATAGGAAAGTCAGACCTTGGAACCCTGTGCTCTAGATACCAAATGACAAGAAACCCACTTAGATTCGAAATCCAAGCAAACCCTAAGCAACAGACAGAACCCCAAGAACCGCGAATTTGATTTTGTGGGAACAAAACCCTTCCAAGGCCACAAAGAATACCCACAAAGAACTTGCCCTTGAGATCCTTTAAGATGAATCCCTATACTGTTTTGCTAGCAATGGAGAGGCCACTAAGTTTTCCAAACTTAGATAAGTCGATTCAAACTTGAAAATGGGAATCCCTCTTTTACGAGAATTCGGCCATAGCCAAAGCTTTAAGCTTTTGAGTTTTTACAAATTTCGTTGATTAACCTAAAATGAAGAAGAAGGCAAGCTTAAATAGTGTTACAAAAAAAAACCCTAAAGGCATAAAGACAACAATGCCCCTAAATACGAAATTACAAAAATACCAAAGTTTTTAAGTTTTCAAAGGCCTATAAAGCTTCAATCAGAATTGATTTGGGCCAAGTGAAATGTCTTTGGGCCCTCTCCATTGAAGCCCACATGTGTCTCTATTTGTTTGTTGCAATTGGCCATAAAACTTTGAACTAATCTCGCCATTGCTTCTCTGAGTCTTTTGGTCTTCTGTCTTGTAATTGGCCCTTCTGGTACTTGAAATGGGTCTATTGTATTGTTGGCCATGTCTTTTGATGCTCCACAAGTGGCCTAGATCATGTCAATGAGAGTTAGGATTAGGAATAGTGAGAAAACTTTATTTTGGTTTTATTATTGGCATCCTATGGGTCCAATTGTGGATACGTTGGGTGAGAGAGTGATTTATGACTCTGGCTTGGTTAGGATGGCTACAGTTGCTTCTATTATCTCTGATTCTTCTTGGCGGTGGCCCCCATCTAGATCTTCTGCCCTTGTTGATTTGGCTCGGTCCCATATTTCGAATCCTTCTAGTATGAGGGAAGATGTGCTGGTTTGGGAGGATGATAGTAGAGGGAGATTTTCAGTGGATAGTGCTTGGAATGCCATGCGGACAGTGGGTCCCTTGATGCATTGGTCTTGAGTTGTTTGGTTCCGGTAGGCCATCCCACACCATTCCTTTTTGCTTTGGATGCCTATTCAGTGAGGCATTTTTACCCAGGATAGTTTGATGAGGTTTGGTATCTCTACTTACTCGCGTTGTATTCTCTGTGGTTGTTCGAATGAGGACATTGATCATCTTTTCTTCCAAGGCTACTTCTCTTCGATGGTCTGGTCGGTTGTGCTGGCTTTGTGTGGGTTAGATTGGAGTTACCGTAATTGGCCTAAGACAGTTGAGTGGATGTGTCAGTTTTTCGACACATCTTTGTGCCATCTTTCTATTCGGCTGTCATTTGCTGCATCAGTTTACCATAGTGGGAGGGAGAGGAATGCCCGTACCCATGATGGGCCTCTTCGGCCTGTTTTTATTCTTCTTCATGATATTATTTTTGATGTTCGGAATCGTGCTAGCTTATTACGGAAGATGAAACCATCTTAAGACAATAAATGGCTTCACCTCTCCTGGCACTTGCCCGATTACATCTTCTTTTGATCTTATTTTGCTTGTAGCCTTTCGACTTTTCTTCTATGAGGGCCTATCCTCTCTAGTTGCCTGGGGTATTGACATGATCCAGGCCGACAACAAACCAAAGGACGCATTACAAGTGCCAGAAGGGCCAATTACGAGGCAGAGGACCAAAAGACTTAGAGAAGCAATGGCGGGATTAGTTCAGAGTTTTATGGCCGACTGCAACAAACAAATAGAGATGCATGTGGGCTTCGATGGAAAGGGCCCAAAACCATTTCACTTGGCCCAAATCAGTTTAGAATAAAGCTTCCTAGGCATTTGAAGACTTAAAGACTTGATATTTATGTAATTTCATTTTTAGGGGCATTGTTGTCTTTATGCCTTTAGGGTTTCTTTTTGTAACACTATTTAAGCTTACTTTCTTCTTCATTTTGAGGAACCAACGAAATTTATAAACTCAAAAGCTTAAAGCTTTGGCTATGGCTGAATTCTTGTAAGGGAGGGATTCCCCTTTTCAAGTTTGAATCGACTTATCTAAGTTTGGCAAACTTAGTGGCGTCTCCATTTGCTAGCAAAAACACTACAAGGATTCATCTTAAGGGTTCTCAAGGGCAAGTTCTTTGTGGGTCTTCTTGTGGCCTTGGAAGGGTTTTGTTCCTACAAAAATCAAATTCGAGGTTCTTGGGGTTCTGTCCGTTGCTTGGGGTTTACTTGGATTTCGAATCTAAGTGGGTTTCTTGTCATTTGGTATCTAGAGCTCAGGGTTCCAAGGTCTGATTTTTCTATCTTTCCTTTTGTTTGATTCTGTTTTTATTTTGTTCTTTGTTATTTTCGTTTCAGTTCTTGTTGGATCTTGTTTTGTTTCTGTTTTTGTTTTGTTCATATTCTGGATCTGGCTTTGTTGTGAAGCATATTCTGGATCTGGTTTTGTTGTTCAGCATATCAGCTCATCTTTTATCTTTTTCCAGTTCTGGGCTTCTGTTCTGTTCATCCTATCAGTTCGTCATAGTCATTCTGTTCTTTAGCATATGTTTAAGAAATAAGCATGTTCTTGGCGGCTGTGTGTTTTGTTTCTAAACCCTAGTGAAGTCTGAAATCAGACCTAAAACGTAACCTTTGAAATCTGCCTCTGAAATCAGACTCTGAGATCAGACCCTGAAACTTAACCATTGAATCAGCCTCTGAGACCAGACCCTGAAACTTAGCCCCTGAAATCAGACCCAGACCAATAGCCTCTGAAATCAGACCCAGACCAGTAGCCTCTGAATTCAGACCCTGACCAGTAACCTCTGAAAATTAGCCTCTGAATTCAGACCCTGAAATCAGACCCTTATTCGACTCTGAAATCAGACACTGACCAGCAGCCTCTGACTTCAGACCCTAGATTCAGACCCTCATCAGACTCTGAAATCAGGCTTTGAAAACCAGCCTCTGAAATCAGAACCTAAATCAGCCTCTGAAATCAGAACCACATTTATTAGCATCTGACGTTATCAAAAAAAAAAAAAAAGAGAAAAGGGACTTGAGTGATAGTGGTCACTTGAGCAAAAAAAAAAAAAAAAAAAAAAAAAAAAAAAAAAAAAAAAAAAAAAAAAAAAAAAAAAAAAAGGGACTTGAGTGATAGTGATTTTGTTGAATCTAGTTTGTTCCATATTATCATTTAGGTGCCCATGGATGGTATTCCATCAAAATTTCTATAGAAGTGCCAAATTTTCTCCCGAAATTGCATACGACCGTGAATTTGCATGCTTATTTTTTTTCCATTGTGCTAATTGTTTACTCCTTATTTCTAATTACTCTAGCTTAAGTATTATTGATTGAGTCTCCGTCATTACTATTCCTGTTCGCGTTTTGTTTTCCGCCTGCCCTATATATATATATTATTGGGTCCGTTGTGTTCATGCTAGCTTGAGGACTACATTTGGTTTGTATTCTTGGATTGAGTGTGGTTCACATTTGAATTGAGGACGAACTCAAGAGTGGTAAAAGGCAGTGATTGTGAGCACAGTATCGGGTAAAAGCCAATAGAGTGCAAACACGAGTGGAGTGTTATCATTCGAGTGTAAACACGTGAGATTGTGAGGATTTACATATTTGCTTTACTTTCTTGTTATTTCTAATATGTTTTCTTAGTGTTGAGATGGCAGGTCTAACCACTGAAGAAAAGCTTGAGGCTTTGGATAGGAAGTTTACAGATATGATTGAGAACATGAATACTGCTTTGGAGAGATTGACCAAGAGTGTAGAGAGTATTCAAACTGGTAGCGGTCCCAGAGCACCACCACCACCTCAGAATGTACCACCACCCCAGAATGTACCACCACCTCATAATGTGCCACCTCGCCGTGTACCACCACAGTATGTACCCCAGATGAAGAAGAAGCTGAAAATGAGTTTGATGATTCTGATGGTTTTGATGATGTGGAGGAGAGATTTCAGCCTGGGCATGATAGGAGGCCTAATAGGAGATTTGATAGGAGGAATGATAGGAGGGATAGACGGTTTGATGATAGAGGTGCATTTGATGCCAAAAGAGGGGATTATGATCAGAGAGGATATGGAAGGCGAGGAGATATAGATGGTGATCTAGGTAGCATCAAGATCAAGATACCAACATTCAAAGGCAAGAATGATCCTGAAGCTTATTTAGAATGGGAAAAGAAAATAGAATTGATTTTCAACTGTCATCACTACTCAGACGAGAAGAAGATCAGTCTGGCAGCAATTGAGTTTACCGATTATGCTATGATTTGGTGGGATCAGCTTGTCTCTACTCGGAGGAGAAACTATGAGAGACCGATTCAGACGTGGGCAGAACTTAGAGGTCTCATGAGGAAAAGATTTATACCCAGCCATTACTATAGGGAGTTGTATCAGAAACTACAACATCTGTATCAGGGGGCCAAGAGTGTTGAAGACTATTACACAGAGATGGAAGTTGCCATGATCAGGGCAAATGTAGTTGAGGATGCAGAAGCTACTATGGCACGGTTTCTAGGGGGCTTGAATAGAGAGATAGCAAACATGGTGGAGTTGCATCACTGAGTTGATTTGGAGGCTATGCTTCACATGGCTATCAATGTAGTTGAGGATGCAGAAGCTACTATGGCACGGTTTCCTGTCAGGTATGCAATTCATCCAACTTGTCATCTAGTCTAGGAATAGGGTGACGATATTTTACCGTAATATTATTAATAGCTCGACAATCATCGCGCATACGCCACATCCCATCTTTCTTAGGAACTAAAAGAACTGGTACCGCACAGGGACTCATACTTTCTCTGACATACCCTTTCTCCATCAACTCCAGCACTTGCTTCTGAAGTTCTTTTGTTTCCTCAGGGTTGCTCCTATAAGCTGGCATGTTGGGAATGACTGCTCCAGGTGTGAAGTCTATCTGGTGCTCAATACCTCTAATGGGTGGAAGCCTACTAGGAATGTCCTTGGTTATTATGTCACTGTAATCCTACAAAAGAGATGAAATAGACACAGGAAGCAGAGGGTCAGTGTTAGCAAAATAAACATGAGGCTCCTTATAGACTAACAATAGCATGAGCTTGCTAGCCTTGAACGCTTTCCTCGCTTCACCTTCACCCATGTAGAAACTCTTTTTAGCTCTCCCTTTTGTTGCCCCCTCACGTTCACTCACACTCCCCTTGGGAACTCTCACGACCTTGGCTTTATTTTTCTCACCAGATACACCACTCTCACTAGTCTCGCCCAAGGTGGTGTTTCCCTTCACTTTCTCTTTGTCACACTCAAGTTGCATCTTAACCTGATCTTCATGGACTTGTGCAGGTGTAAGTGGGTATAATGTAATGGGTTTTCCCTTATGCTGAAAAGAGTACTTGTTCTTTAACCCATCATGAATAACCTTCTTATCAAACTACAATGGCCTGCCTAAAAGAATATGTCTAGCATGCATCTGTATCACATCACATAGGACATCATCTGTTTATGGCTCAATGGTATAGCTCAACAATACCTACTTTGTCACATTTATTTCCCCACAATAATTTAACCACTACAACTTATACGGCTTTGGGCGTCTCAAGCAACTCAACCCCAATCGCTCAATCAAAGTGGTGCTAGCAACATTAGTACAACTACCGCCATCTATGATCATACTACACCCCTTGCCATTCACACGGCACCTAGTGTGAAATATGTTCTCCCTCTGCTGCGTACTCTCATCCTCCACAACATGTGCACTCAAAGCACACTTGACAACTAAGGACAAGTTATCCAGTGGGTTGCAGCTCCCTCGTGGTCACTAGCATCCTCCAACTCTAGCATCTCATTATCAACCTCTCTATCAGTAGAGTACACCTCTCCACTCTTCTTATCAATCACTAAGGTACGTCTATTAGGACATTGTGAAGCATAGTGTCCCATGCCCAAACATTTGAAACACTTGACATCCTTAGTTCTAGTAGTTGTACCCTCAGGTTTTGGTCTAGTTTTACTAGATTTTGCAGCCTCCTGTACCTGCATTAAAAGGAGTTAAGTCAGAAACATTAAATGTAGCAGACACATTATGACATGGGTCCAACCACACCAGAGACATTATAGGATGCAGCTAACAACTTGGAAGAACCCATTTTTTTTGGATAAGGTAAGTATTATAACCAAAAGAAAAACTAAACAAAAGCAAAGGGGCATCCCCCAGGATCTAGAGAGGACATGCCCTCCTAGAAGAAGCCAAACGGCTACAAGAGATCAACTAAAGATGTCATCGGGCAGGTGCCACGAAAGGTGAAGCCATTTATTGTCATAAGATGGATTCACCTTACGTAAAGAACTAACACGATTCCGAACATCAAAAACAATATCATATAGAAGAACAGAAACTGGCCTAAGAGGCATATCATGAGTGCGAGCATTCCTCTCCCTCCATATATGGTAAACTGACGCTGCAAATGACAGACGAACCAGAAGATGATATAAAGAGGCACCGGAGAACTGACAAAGCCACTCAACAGTTTGGCGCCAATCTCGACAGCTCCTATCTAATCCACACATGGCTAGCACAGACGACCAAACCTTCGATGAAAAGAGGCACTGAAAGAAAAGATGATCGATGTCCTCACTCGAACAACCACACAGAATACACCGCGAGCATGAGGATATACCAAATTTCATCAGACTGTCTTGAGTACAAAGGCCTCCCTGAATAGACATCCAAAGAAGAAAAGAATGGCGGGGAATAGATTTCCGGAACCAGACAACTCGGGACCAAGGCATCTCGGGTCTCCTTGACCTCAAAGCATTCCAGGCACTATCCACAGAAAATCTCCCATGTCTATCATCCTCCCAAACCAGCACATCCTCCCTCAAACTAGAAGGAGACGGAAGGTGAGTCTGAGCCAAATCTACAAGAGCAGCAGATCTAGAACCCATGCGGTTGCGAACAGGTCCTTGAGTGTTTTTGATTGATCATGAGTATTTCTTTGAGTTGAGCATTGGCTATTTAGGTCAAAATTGAGGCTTTTGTCTTTGCTTGAATCAAGTGTTTAGTTGTTAATTCTATGTTACTAGGATGTGTTTAACATTGTTATTAAGTTATTAGTTTCAAAAATCCAAAAAAAAAAAAAAGAGTCGGATCAGATTCGACCTAGTGAGATTTATCTTGCTATTGTTGAATACATGGAATTAGTGTTGTTTCATTAGGTATTATTCATATCAACTTTGCAAAAATCAGAATTGACATCATTCATCTTGGCATTTGCGTGAGCTTACTTGTTTGCATTCTCGTGAAGTTAGCAATCTTGTGAGTTTGAGTGAAAAGAAAGAAAGGTTGAGTTATTATTGATGAATGAGAATGTGTAATGGATGAAACAAATCAGAATGCGCCAAATTTGGAAACTATAGTGAGTTGTATCATTGTTATCTTGCTGATTTGTATTGTTAATATTGAAGAATCAAGTGAAGCAAGGTTGAGTGCACTAAATTCGCACTACATTCGTGTGTATCTAAGCAAGTATCACTTTCCACCTCTTGAAATATTGTTATTATAAGTGAAGAGGTAAGAAATTCATCATTGGATTGACATGGGAACTTGTGTGTAATCATTTTGTTTTTAAGGTGCTTGAAGAGGCAAGTAGCTGCATCACCTAGTTGCTTGCAAAAACTATTTACTTAGCTTGTAATTTGACTTGGCTGACATGCTATAAAGAGTTAGTTACATTGTAACTAGATCATTGGCTAAGTGTCACATTGAGTGCTTGCTTGTTTGTTTGCGCATTTAGCTAACTCGTCTTTTTTTTTCTTCCTCCGTGCATTCTAGCTTAAGTCTCTTTGATTGAGTCTTCGTGATAATTATTCTCATTCGCATTATTCCAGCTGCCCTATATACATTATTGGTTCTTTGTGTTTCTGCTAGCTTGTGGACTACACCTTCGTTGACCATTCTGGGAATTGAGTTGATTTGTAATTGAATAGAGGAAGAACTCAAGAGTGGTAAAAGGCAGTGATTGTGAGCACAGTATCGGGTAAAAGCCAATAGAGTGCAAACATGAGTGGATTGATATCATTCGAGTGTACACACGTGAGATTGTGAGGATTTACATATTTGTTTTGCTTTTTATTATTTCTAATCTGTTTGTTTAGTGTTGAGATGGCAAGTCCAAGTTTAACCATTGATGATAAGATCGAGGTTTTGGATACTTTCAAAAGTGATATCCAAGATATTATGAGTGATTATAGAAGATCTTATGAGAAATGGAAAAAGACTTGGAAGGTAACTAAATATGCAGTGAATGAAGAGAGTACTCAACAACCAAAAGCTATTGAAGTTGTGTGTAATGAAGTGAGAAGCACTTGTGACGTTGAGTGCATAGCGAATGAAAACACTTGTGAGGCCTTGAATGTTGTGAATTGTGTTATAAGTGACACTGTGAGTGAAAATGCTTGTGAGACCATGAGCTTTGAGGGAGTAAAGTAAACACTTGTGAGGCCTTGAATGTTGTCAATTGTGTTATAAGTGACATGGTGAGTGAAAATGCTTGTGATGTGAGACCTGAGATGAGGGAGTAAACACTTGTGAGGTAGTGTGCTTTGAGGTTGACAAAACATAGTGAAGCTGAGTAGTAAACCCCAAGCAACGGACAGAACCCCAAGAACCGCGAATTTGATTTTGTAGGAACAAAACCCTTCCAAGGCCATAAAGAAGACCCACAAAGAACTTGCCCTTGAGAACCCTTAAGATGAATCCTTGTAGTGTTTTTGCTAGCAAATGGAGACGCCACTAAGTTTGCCAAACTTAGATAAGTCGATTCAAACTTGAAAAGGGGAATTCCTCCCTTACAAGAATTCGGCCATAGCCAAAGCTTTAAGCTTTTGAGTTTACAAATTTCGTTGGGTTTTCTCAAATGAAGAAGAAAGTAAGCTTAAACAGTGTTACAAAAAGAAACCCTAAAGGCATAAAGACAACAATGCCCCTAAAAACGAAATTACACAAATATCAAGTCTTTAAGTCTTCAAATGCCTAGGAAGCTTTATTCTAAACTGATTTGGGCCAAGTGAAATGGTTTTGGGCCCTTTCCATCGAAGCCCACATGCAGCTCTATTTTTTTGTTGCAGTCGGCCATAAAACTCTGAACTAATCCCGCCATTGCTTCTCTAAGTCTTTTGGTCCTCTGCCTCATAATTGGCCCTTCTGGCACTTCTAATGCGTCCTTTGGTTTGTTGTCGGCCTGGATCATGTCATCCCCTCCCTCTTGAAAAGGATTCGACCTCGAATCTGTACCTGCATCAAAAGGAGATAAGTCAGAAACATTAAATGTAGCATACACATTATACTTACCTTGTAAATCCAACTTGTATGCATTGTCATTAATCCGTTCCAAAACTTGAAATGGACCATCCCCTCTCGGTTGTAGCTTAGATTTACGTTGTTCAGGAAATCTCTCCTTGCGCATGTGTATCCGAACCCAATCTCTAGGATGAAATACCACACGCTTTCTTCCCTTATTAGCATGAGAAGCATATTGCTCATTCTTTCGTTGTATTTGCTCTCTTGCTTTCTCATGTATGTGCTTCACCAAATCGGCTTTCCTTTTTCCATCTAACCCCGCATGCTCATCAACAGGCAATGGTAACAAATCTAATGGAGTTAGTGGCTGAAAACCATAAACAATTTCAAATGGTGAGTAAGATGTAGAGGAATGAATACTACGATTATATGCAAATTCAACAAAAGGCAAACAATCCTCCCAGGTTTTTAAGTTCTTATTGATAATAGTACGCAATAACTGAGTCAAAGTCCTATTAACAACCTCGGTTTGGCCATCAGTTTGGGGGGGCAAGTAGTAGAATACAAAAGTTTAGTTCCCAACTTACCCCATAAAACTTTCCAAAAGTGACTAAGGAACTTAACATCACGATCTGAAACTATACTCCGTGGAATCCCATGGAGTCGTACTACTTCTCTAAAGAACAAGTCAGCAATGTTAGTGGCATCATCAGTTTTATGACATGCTATAAAGTGTGCCATCTTACTGAACCTATCAACCACTACAAAGATGGAATCTCTACCCTTCCTAGTCCTAGGTAAACCCAATATAAGTCCATCGAATACATCTACCCATGGCTCACTAGGTATTGGCAACGGTGTATACAACCCATGAGGCATAACCTTAGATTTAGCCTGTTTACAAGTTAAGCATTTATCACACAAACGCTCAATATCTCTCCGCATTTTAGGCCAATAGAAATGTTCACTCAATACCCCTAAGGTTTGGTAATGCCAAAGTGCCCCATTAAACCTCCCCCATGTGCTTCCCTCACTAACAATTCACGCATACTACAAACAGGAATGCATAATCTATTTTCCCTAAACAGAAACCCATCATGTTGGTAGAATTTACTAAAAGCAGACTTTTCACATGCAGCATAGATAGTACTAAAGTCAATATCACTAGCATAAAGTTCTTTAATAAATTCAAACCCAAGCATTCTTGCACTCAATGAAGTAAGTAAAGCATACCTTCGCGATAGTGCATCAGCGACAATGTTTTTCCATACCTTGTTTGTAGCGGATTAGATATGGAAATGTCTCAACAAACTCTAACCATTTTACGTGTCGTTTGTTCAGTTTACCTTGTCCCTTCAGATGCTTCAATGATTCATGATCTGTATGGATCACAAACTCTCGAGGCCACAAATAATACTGCCATCTCAATGGCTTGCACTAGCGCATACAACTTCTTATCATATGTGGGGTACCTCAAAACTGCTCCATTTAGCTTCTCACTAAAGTAAGTTATTGGTCGCTTTTCTTGCATAAGAACAGCCCCAATGCCTATCCCTGATGCGTCACACTCAATTTCAAATGTCTTCTCAAAGTTGGGTAGTGCCAAGACTGGTGCACTGCACAACTTCATTTTCAGATCCTGGAATGCCCGCTCCTGCTCTTCACCCCATTTGAAGCCAACAGTCTTCTTCACTACTTCAGTCAGTGGTGCTGCAATACTACTGAAGTCTTTAACAAATCTACGGTAGAAGCTTGCTAATCCATGGAAGCTTCTGACTTCTGTCACTGTTGTTGGTGTTGGCCAATCCTTAATTGCCTTCACCTTTTCTAAATCTACCTCGATGCCATCTGCACTCACAACCAATCCAAGGAAGACAATTCTATCCATACAAAAAGTGCACTTATCAAAGTTAGCATACAGTTTTTCTTGTCTTAACACATCAAGAACATGCTTCAAATGCATAACATGCTCATCTACTGTTTTACTGTAAACTAAGATGTCATCAAAATAAACTACAACAAACTTACCTAAAAATGCACGCATAACATGATTCATCAATCTCATAAATGTGCTAGGTGCGTTTGAAAGACCAAATGGCATAACTAACCATTCATACAAGCCATACTTAGTCTTAAATGCAGTTTTCCACTCATCTCCCTCTCTCATGCGAATTTGATGGTATCCACTCTTTAAATCAATCTTACTAAAAATTTTGGAACCATGCAATTCATCCAACATGTCATCTAGTCTAGGAATGGGGTGACGATACTTTACCGTAATATTGTTGATAGCTCAGCAATCAACGCACATGCGCCACGTCCCATCTTTCTTAGGAACTAGAAGCACTGGTACTCCACAAGGACTCATGCTTTCCCTGACATACCCCTTGTCCATCAACTCTCGTACTTGCCTTTGTAGCTCATTTGTCTCCTCGGGATTGCTCCTATAAGCCGGTCTGTTAGGAATGACTGCTCCAGGTATGAAGTCTATCTGGTGCTCGATACCTCTAATGGGTGGAAGCCCACTAGGTATGTCCTCTGTCAGTACGTCACTGTAATCCTGCAAAAGAGATGAAATAGACACAAGAAGCAAAGGGTTAGTGTTAGTAAAATAACTATGAGGCTCTTTATAGACTAACAATAGCATGAGCTTGCTAGCCTTGAATGCTTTCCTCGTTTCACCCTCACCCATGTAGAAACCCTTTTTAACTCTCCCTTTTGTTTCCCCCAAACGTTCACTCACACTCCCCTTGGGAACTCCCACGGCTTTGGCCTTATTTTTCTCACCAGATACGTCACTCTCACTAGTCTCACCCAAGGTGGTGTTTCCCTTCGCTCTCTCTTTGTCACGCTCAAGTTGCAACTTAACCTGATCTTCATGGACTTGTGCAGGTGTAAGTGGGTATAATGTAATGGGTTTTCCTTTATGCTGAAAAGAATATTTATTCTTGAACCAATCATTAATAACCTTCTTATCAAACTGCCACGGTCTACCCAAAAGAATATGTCCTGCATGCATCGGTATCACATCACATAGGACATCATCTATGTATGGCCCAATGGTAAAGCTCAACAAAACCTGCTTTGTCACACTTATTTCCCCACAATCATTTAACCATTGCAACTTGTAAGGCTTCGGGTGTCTCAAGCAACTCAACCCCAATCGCTCAATCAAAGCTGTGCTAGCAACATTAGTACAACTGCCCCCATCTATAATCATACTACACCCCTTACCATTCACACGACACCTAGTATGGAATATGTTCTCCCTTTGCTGCATACTCTCATCCTCTACAACATGTGCACTCAAAGCACGCTTGACGACTAAGGATAAGTTATTCAGCGGGTATGCAGCTCCCTCATGGTCACTAGCATCCTCCAACTCTGGCATCTCATCATCAACCTCACTATCAGTAGAGTACACATCTCCACTCTTCTTATCAATCACTAAGGTACGTCTATTGGGACATTCTGAAGCATAGTGTCCCATGCCCAAACATTTAAAAAACTTGACATCCTTAGTTCTAGTAGTTGTACCGTCAGGTTTTGGTCTAGTTTTACTCGATTCTACAATCTCTTTACCCTTGGTACTAGGTTCGGCCCTAGGCTTATTAAAGCCTCCACTGAACTCGCCTCTAGGCTTGTCAAAGCCTCCATCCCGCTTCTCATTCGGAACCCATTTTCCCTTCCATGCAGAAGTAGCCTGAGTACCAAATCCGGATGTTGACCTTTTCTTGAGTTGCCTTTCTACCTTGATAGCCATGTGAAGCATAGCCTCCAAATCAACACAGTGATGCAACTCCACCATGTTTGCTATCTCTCTATTCAAGCCCACTAGAAACCGTGCCATAGTAGCTTCTGCATCCTCAACTACATTTGCCTTGATCATGGCAACTTCCATCTCTGTGTAATAGTCCTCAACACTCTTGGCCCCTTGATACAGATGTTGTAGTTTCTGATAGAACTCCCTATAGTAATGGCTGGGTATAAATCTCTTTCTCATGAGACCTCTAAGTCCTGCCCATGTCTGAATTGGTCTCTCATAATTTCTCCTCCGAGTAGAGACAAGCTGATCCCACCAAATCATAGCATAATCGACAAACTCAATTGCTGCCAGATTGATATTCTTCTCATCTGAGTAGTGATGACAGCTGAAAATCAATTCTATTTTCTTTTCCCATTCTAAATAAGCTTCAGGATCATTTTTACCGTGGAAGGTTGGTATCTTGATCTTGATGCTACCCAGATCACCGTCTTCATCTCCTCGTCTACCATATCCCCTCCTATCATAATCCCCTCTTCTGGCATCAAATGCACCTCTATCATCAAACCGTCTATCCCTCATATCATTCCTCCTATCAAACCTCCTACTAGGCCTCCTGTCATACCTAGGCTGAAATCTCTCCTCCACATCATCAAGACCATCAGAATCATCAAACTCATTTTCAGCTTCCTCTTCATCTGGCGGTACATACTGTGGTGGGACACGTCGAGGTGGCACATTATGAGGTGGTGGTACATTCTGGGGTGGTGGTACATTCTGAGGTGGTGGTGCTCTAGGACCGCTACCAGTTTGAATACTCTCTACACTCTTGGTCAATCTCTCCAAAGCAATATTCATGTTCTCCATCATATCTGTAAATTTCATATCCAAAGCCTCAAGCTTTTCATCAGTGGTTAGACCTGCCATTCAACACTAAGAAAACAGATTAGAAATAACAAGAAAGTAAAGCAAATATGTAAATCCTCACAATCTCACGTGTTTACACTCGAATGATATCACTCCACTCGTGTTTGCACTCTATTGGCTTTTACCCGATATTGTGCTCACAATCACTGCCTTTTACCACTCTTGAGTTCTTCCTCAATTCAAATGTGAATCACATTGAATCCAAGAATACAAAGCCAAGTGTAGTCCTCAAGCTAGCATGAAACACAACGGACCCAATAATATACGGTTGTTTCTTTTTTACTCTTTCTTAGATTCGAAATCCAAGTAAACCCCAAGCAACGGACAGAACCCCAAGAACCGCGAATTTGATTTTGTAGGAACAAAACCCTTCCAAGGCCACAAAGAAGACCCACAAAGAACTTGCCCTTGAGAACCCTTAAGATGAATCCTTGTAGTGTTTTTGCTAGCAAATGGAGATGCCACTAAGTTTGCCAAACTTAGATAAGTCGATTCAAACTTGAAAAGGGGAATCCCTCCCTTACAAGAATTCGGCCATAGCCAAAGTTTTAAGCTTTTGAGTTTACAAATTTCGTTGGGTTTTCTCAAATGAAGAAGAAAGTAAGCTTAAATAGTGTTACAAAAAGAAACCCTAAAGGCATAAAGACAACAATGCCCCTAAAAACGAAATTACACAAATATCAAGTCTTTAAGTCTTCAAATGCCTAGGAAGCTTTATTCTAAACTGATTTGGGCCAAGTGAAATGGTTTTGGGCCCTTTCCATCGAAGCCCACATGCATCTCTATTTGTTTGTTGCAATCGGCCATAAAGCTCTGAACTAATCCCGCCATTGCTTCCCTAAGTCTTTTGGTCCTCTGCCTCGTAATTGGCCCTTCTGGCACTTGTAATGCGTCCTTTGGTTTGTTGTCGACCTGGATCATGTCAATGATTCTTTTATATCTCAGAGACATCAACTGGAACTAAAGCCAACTCCTCATGAGGCAAAGTGTCAACTGCCTTCACCACCCCTTAACCTTATTCCGTTTCTGGGTTAATACCTTGCTCTGAAATTTTTCTTTCAGAATCTGGGTTTTGTTGTGTTCTTCATATCAATTCGTCATATTTGTTTATTTTTGGATCTGGATTTTGTTGTGTTCTTCATATAGTTCGTCTTTTACATTCTGTTCTTTAGCATATGTTGAAGAAATAAGCATGTTCATAAACGGCTGTGTGAATTATTCCTGAAAACCTAGTAAATCATTTAAAAAAAATAGAAGGAAAAAGAAAAGAACATCAGTGAGTTGAACATCATCACCAGACTTCTTAAAGAATTAGACTTTGAATCCCATTTCATATCGGACTTGAACATCAGTGAGTTGATACTTAGCCTTTTTTTTGGAACTTGGGTGGCAGTGATCACTTGAGCAAAAAAAAAAGTAAAAAAGTCGAAAAATTTGGTTAAATTTAGTTTGTTCTATATTATCATTTGGGTGTCCGTGAAGGGTATTCCATCAAAATTTCTATAGAGGTGCCAAATTTTCTCCCGAATTTGCATACGGCCGTGAATTTGCATGCTTATTTGTTTCTCATCGTGCTAATTGTTTATTTCCTTATTCCAAATACTCTAGCTTAGGTATTATTGATTGAGTCTTCGTCATTATTATTCTTATTTGCATTTTTCGCCTGCCTTATATATACATTATTGGGTCTTTGTGTTTCATGCTAGCTTGAGGACTGCACTTGGTTTTGTACTCTTAGATTGAGTGTGATTCGTATTTGAATTGAGGAAGAACTCAAGAGTGGTAAAAGGTAGTGATTGTGAGCACAGAGCCAATAGAGTGCAAACACGAGTGAAGTGATATCATTCGAGTGTAAACACGTGAGATAGTGAGGATTTACATATTTGCTTTACTTTCTTGTTATTTCTAATATGTTTGTTTAGTGTTGAGATGGCAGGTCTAACCATTTGACAAGAAACCCACTTAGATTCGAAATCCAAGTAAACCCCAAGCAACGGACAGAACCCCAAGAACCGCGAATTTGATTTTGTAGGAACAAAACCCTTCAAGGCCACAAAGAAGACCCACAAAGAACTTGCCCTTGAGAACCCTTAAGATGAATCCTTGTAGTGTTTTTGCTAGCAAATGGAGACGCCACTAAGTTTGCCAAACTTAGATAAGTCGATTCAAACTTGAAAAGGGGAATCCCTCCCTTACAAGAATTCGGCCATAGCCAAAGCTTTAAGCTTTTGAGTTTATAAATTTCGTTGGTTGCCTCAAATGAAGAAGAAAGTAAGCTTAAATAGTGTTACAAAAAGAAACCCTAAAGGCATAAAGACAACAATGCCCCTAAAAACGAAATTACACAAATATCAAGTTTTTAAGCCTTCAAATGCCTAGGAAGCTTTATTCTAAACTGATTTGGGCCAAGTGAAATGGTTTTGGGCCCTTTCCATCCAAGCCCACATGCATCTCTATTTGTTTGTTGCAGTCGACCATAAAACTCTGAACTAATCCCGCCATTGCTTCTCTAAGTCTTTTGGTCCTCTGCCTCGTAATTGGCCCTTCTGGCACTTGTAATGCGTCCTTTGGTTTGTTGTCGGCCTGGATCATGTCATCCCCTCCCTCTTGAAAAGGATTCGACCTCGAATCTGTACCTGCATCAAAAGGAGTTAAGTCAGAAACATTAAATGTAGCAGACACATTATACTTACCTTGTAAATCCAACTTGTATGCATTGTCATTAATCCGTTCCAAAACTTGAAATGGACCATCCCCTCTCGGTTGTAGCTTAGATTTACGTTGTTCAGGAAATCTCTCCTTGCGCATGTGTACCCAAACCAATCTCCAGGATGAAATACCACACGCTTTCTTCCCTTATTAGCATGAGAAGCATATTGCTCATTCTTTCGTTGTATTTGCTCTCTTGCTTTCTCATGTATGTGCTTCACCAAATCGGCTTTCCTTTTTCCATCTAACCCCGCATGCTCATCAACAGGCAATGGTAACAAATCTAATGGAGTTAGTGGCTGAAAACCATAAACAATTTCAAATGGTGAGTAAGATGTAGAGGAATGAATACTACGATTATATGCAAATTCAACAAAAGGCAAACAATCCTCCCAGGTTTTTAAGTTCTTATTGATAATAGTACGCAATAACTGAGTCAAAGTCCTATTAACAACCTCGGTTTGGCCATCAGTTTGGGGGTGGCAAGTAGTAGAATACAAAAGTTTAGTTCCCAACTTACCCCATAAAACTTTCCAAAAGTGACTAAGGAACTTAACATCACGATCTGAAACTATACTCCGTGGAATCCCATGGAGTCGTACTACTTCTCTAAAGAACAAGTCAGCAATGTTAGTGGCATCATCAGTTTTATGACATGCTATAAGTGTGCCATCTTACTGAACCTATCAACCACTACAAAGATGGAATCTCTACCCTTCCTAGTCCTAGGTAAACCCATATAAAGTCCATTGATACATCTACCCATGGCTCACTAGGTATTGGCAACGGTGTGTATACACCCATGAGGCATAACCTTAGATTTAGCCTGTTTACAAGTTAAGCATTTATCACACAAACGCTCAATATCTCTCCGCATTTTTGGCCAATAGAAATGTTCACTCAATACCCCTAAGGTCTTGGTAATGCCAAAGTGCCCCATTAAACCTCCCTCATGTGCTTCCCTCACTAACAATTCACGCATACTACAAACAGGAATGCATAATCTATTTTCCCTAAACAGAAACCCATCATGTTGGTAGAATTTACTAAAAGCAGACTTTTCACATGCAGCATAGATAGTACTAAAGTCAATATCACTAGCATAAAGTTCTTTAATAAATTCAAACCCAAGCATTCTTGCACTCAATGAAGTAAGTAAAGCATACCTTCGCGATAGTGCATCGGCGACAATGTTTTCCTTACCTTGTTTGTAGCGGATTACATATGGAAATGTCTCAACAAAACTCTAAACCATTTTGCGTTGTCTTTGTTCAGTTTACCTTGTCCCTTCAGATGCTTCAATGATCATGATCTGTGGATCACAAACTCTCGAGGCCACAAATAATACTGCCAGTCTCAAGGGCTTGCACTAGCGCATACAACTTCTTGTCATATGTGGGGTACCTCAAAAAACTGCTCCATTAGCTTCTCACTAAAGTAAGCTATTGGTCGCTTTTTTGCATAAGAACAGCCCCAATGCCTATCCCTGATGAGTCACACTCAATTTCAAATGTCTTCTCAAAGTTGGGTAGTGCCAAGACTGGTGCACTGCACAACTCATTTTCAGATCCTGGAATGCCCGCTCCTGCTCTTCACCCCATTTGAAGCCACAGTCTTTTCACTACTTCAGTCAGTGGTGCTGCAATACTACTGAAGTCTTTAACAAATCTACGGTAGAAGCTTGCAATCCATGGAAGCTTCTGACTTTGTCACTGTTGTTGGTGTTGGCCAATCCTTAATTGCCTTCACCTTTTCTAACTCTACCTCGATGCCATCTGGCACTCACAACCAATCCAAGGAAGACAATTCTATCCATACAAAAAGTGCACTTATCAAGTTAGCATACAGTTTTTCTTGTCTTAACACATCAAGAACATGCTTCAAATGCATAACATGCTTCATCTTTTTACTGTACTGTAAACTAAGATGTCATCAAAATAAACTACAACAACTTACCTAAAAATGCACGCAAAACAGATTCATCAATCTCATAAATGTGCTAGGTGCGTTTGAAAGACCAAATGGCATAACTAACCATTCATACAAAGCCATACTTAGTTTAAATGCAGTTTTCCACTCATCTCCCTCTCTCATGCGAATTTGATGGTATCCACTCTTTAAATCAATCTACTAAAAATTTTGGAACCATGCAATTCATCCAACCATGTCATCTAGTCTAGGAATGGGGTGACGATACTTTACCGTAATATTGTTGATAGCTCGGCAATCAACGCACATGCGCCACGTCCCATCTTTCTTAGGAACTAGAAGCACTGGTACTGCACAAGGACTCATGCTTTCCCTGACATACCCCTTGTCCATCAACTCTCGTACTTGCCTTTTGTAGCTCATTTGTCTCCTCGGGATTGCTCCTATAAGCCGGTCTGTTAGGAATGACTGCTCCAGGTATGAAGTCTATCTGGTGCTCGATACCTCTAATGGGGGAAGCCCACTAGGTATGTCCTCTGTCAGTACATCACTGTAATCCTGCAAAAAGAGATGAAATAGACACAGGAAGCAAAGGGTTAGTGTTAGTAAAATAAATATGATGCTCTTTATAGACTAACAATAGCATGAGCTTGCTAGCCTTGAATGCTTTCCTCGGCTTCACCCTCACCCATGTAGAAACCCTTTTTAACTCTCCCTTTTGTTTCCCCCTCACGTTCAATCACACTCCCCTTGGGAACTCCCACGACTTTGGCCTTATTTTTCTCACCAGATACGTCACTCTCACTAGTCTCACCCAAGGTGGTGTTTCCCTTCGCTCTCTCTTGTCACGCTCAAGTTGCAACTTAACTGTCTTCATGGACTGTGCAGTGTAAGTGGGTTATAATTAATGGGTTTTCTTTATGCTGAAAAGAGTATTTATTCTTGAACCCATCATGAATAACCTTCTCATCAAACTGCCACGGTCTACCCAAAAGAATATGTCCTGCATGCATCGGGTATCACATCACATAGGAACATCATCTGTGTATGGCCCAATGGTAAAAACTCAACAATACTTGCTTTGTCACAATTATTTCCCCACAATCATTAACCATTGCAATTGTAAGGCTTCGGGTGTCTCAAGCAACTCCACCCCAATCGCTCAATCAAAGCTGTGCTAGCAACATTAGTACAACTGCCCCCCATCTATATCTACTACAACACTACCATTCACACGACACCTAGTATGGAATGTTCTCCCTCTACTGCATACTCTCATCCTCTACAAACATGTGCACTCAAAGCACGCTTGACAACTAAGGATAGTTATTCAGCGGGTATGCAGCTCCTCATGGTCACTAGCATCCTCCAACTCTGGCATTCTCATCATCAACCTCACTATCAGTAGAGTACAACTCTCCACTCTTCTTATCAATCACTAAGGTACGTCTATTGGGACATTCTGAAGCATATGTGTCCCATGCCCAAACATTGAACCACTTGACATCCTTAGTTCTAGTAGTTGTACCGTCAGGTTTGGTCTAGGTACTCGTTCAGCAGTCTCTTTACCCTTGGTACTAGGTTCGGCCCTAGGCTTATTAAAGCCTCCACTGAACTCGCCTCTAGGCCTGTCAAAGCCTCCATCCCGCTTCTCATTCGGAACCCATTTCCCTTCCATGCAGAAGTAGCCTGAGTACCAAATCTGGATGTTGACCTTTTCTTGAGTTGCCTTTCTACCTTGATAGCCATGTGAAGCATATCCTCCAAATCAAACACAGTGATGCAACTCCACCATATTTGCTATCTCTCTATTCAAGCCCCCTTGAAACCGTGCCATAGTAGCTTCTGCATCCTCAACTACATTGGCCCTGATCATGGCAACTTCCATCTCTGTGTAATAGTCTCAACACCTTTGCCCCCTGATACAGATGTTGTAGTTTCTGATACCACTCCCTATAGTAATGGCTGGTTATAAATCTTTTTCTCATGAGACCTCTAAGTTTGCCACGTCTGAACCGGTCTCTCATGTTCTCCTCCGAGTAGAGACAAGCTGATCCCACCAAATCATAGCATAATCGGTAAACTCAAATGCTTGCCAGACTGATCTTCTTCTCGTCTGAGTAGTGATGACAGTTGAAAATCAATTCTATTTCTTTCCCATTCTAAAGAAGCTTCAGGATCATTCTTGCCTTTGAATGTTGGTATCTTGATCTTGATGGTACCTAGATCACCATCTACATCTCCTCGCCTTCCAAATCCTCTCTGATCATAATCCCCTCTTCTGGCATCAAATGCACCTCTATCATCAAACCGTCTATCCCTCCTGTCATTCCTCTATCAAACCTCCTATTAGGCCTACTATCATGCCCAGGCTGAAATCTCTCCTCACATCATCAAAAACCATCAGAATCATCAAATCATTTTCAGCTTCTTCTTCATCTGGTGGGACATACTGTGGTGGTACAGGCGAGGTGGCACATATGAGGTGGTTGTGTACATTATGGGTTGTGGTTACATTCTGAGGTGGTGGTGCTCTGGGACCGCTACCAGTTTGAATACTCTCTACACTCTTGGTCAATCTCTCCAAAGTAGTATTCATGTTCTCAATCATATCTGTAAACTTCCTATCCAAAGCCTCAAGCTTATCTTCAGTGGTTAGACCTGCCATCTCAACACTAGAAAACAGATTAGAAATAACAAGAAAGTAAAACAAATATGTAAATCTTCACAATCTCACGTGTTTACACTCGAATGATATCACTCCACTCGTGTTTGCACCTCTTGGCTTTACCCGATTACTGTGCTCACAATCACTGCCTTTTACCACTCTTGAGTTCGTCTCAATTCAAATGTGAACCACACTCAATCCAAGAATACAAACCAAATGTAGTCCTCAAGCTAGCATGAAACACAACGGACCCAATAATATATAATATAGGGCAGGCGGAAAACAAAAACGCGAACATGAATAGTAATGACGGAGACTCAATCAATAATACTTAAGCTAGAGTACTTATACATAAGTAGTAAACAATTAGCACGATGAGAAACAAAAAGCATGCAAATTCACGGTCGTATGCAATTTCGGGAGAAATTTTGGCACTTCTATAGAAATTTTGAGGGAATACCCTCTATGGGCACCTAAATGATAAAATGGAACAAACTAGATTCACCCAAAAAATTTCACTTTTTGGGACTATGTTGAATTCGGCCAAATGGGGGCATTTTTGTCATTTATGTTCGACATGTTGACTTTATTTATGATGTAATTAGCATGGTTGACTATGCCATTAGGCTTAATTATGCTTAGAACCTTGCTTATTGAGTAAGCACGTCAATTTACGATTTGATGTAAGCACCTCAATTAGCTTAAGTTAGATTAGTTTCTAATCATTTTTTAAGCTACTTTAGGTGGGGAAAATATTTTGGGGACGTGCTTGAGTGAAAGCTTGGGTAGTTTTTAGGTCTTTTGGTAATTTCACTTTTGGGACATTTTTGTCTATTCAACCTTTAGGGTTCTCTTTGTAACCTTTTTAAACTTTGTTTTCTTCTTCTTTGGGAGAATATTCAAGACATTTTCATCAAAATTTAAAGCTTTTAAGCTTTGGCTATGGCTAAATCCTTGTTGAGGAAGGGATTCCCCTTTCATGTTCAAATGGACTTATCTAAGCTTGGGCAACTTAGTGGCGTCTCCAATTGCTAGCAAAATACAATCTGATTTCATGCTTGTGGTTATCATGGACGTGAGTTTCATGGTGGTTAGGGGGCTGACTTGGTTGGGTTTTGTTACTACAAAATCAATATTCATAGTTCTTGGTGTTTTGAGAAAATGCTGGGGGTTTGTTGGTTTCCAACCCCAGTGAGTTTCTTGTCAATCTCTTCTTCAAGTGTTCATTTACTTCTCAGATATGGTCATCTATTTTGGCTAAATGTGGTATAGTAGTGGATCTTTGTGTATTTACTTGTTTGATTATCTTTGCCACTGCAGTTTACTTCATATGAATGAGAGGAATGCTCGACTACATGACACGTCTCCTAGTCCATATAGAGCTCTCTTGACCAATATTATGTTTACTGTACAGACTCGTGCTAGTATGTCAAGAAAGGTGAAGCTTTCATATGATAATAGATGGCTTCAACAATCTTGGCAACTATCCGACGATATTTTTTGATTTCATTTTGGTTGTCTTTAGCCTAATTGGCTTTTGTTCTGTAGCTAGGAAGGCCTATCTTCTTAGCTCTTTGGGGTATGCCCTTGTGCTTTTGTTATTTCTTTGGTTAATATTCTTATATCAAAAAAAAAAAACCTCATCCCAAGACACACAAAATTACGAAGCCCTAAAATTTTTCGCCAACTCCATGAACCATCACTAGGACATGTAACTTCCCAAATACTACGCCCCCTCAACAAGTAAGAACGAACCCACGCAGACCAAGAGGATTCCATACCTGAATTAAGAAACCATAAGTGCTTAGTAATAGCCACCTTATTCCAATCCTCAAGCTTCTTAATCCCTAAACCCCCTTCTTTGACAGGCAAACAAACTCTATCCCAAGCCACCTTCGCCCCTGTCGAAACAAGCTCACTACCTTTTCCAAATAAATGACCTCAAGATAGACTCCACCTTCTTAATTACAGTCTTTGGCAATATAAACAATGAAGACCAATACACCTGGATAGAAAACAACACTGATTTAATTAGTTGTAAACACCCCGCAAAAGAGAGATATTTACAAATCCAATTCTTAGCTCAGCCAATAATACACTCTACAAGGACATTAGAATCAGAAGCCTGAAGTTTTGAAGAAATCAATGAAATTCCCAGGTAACGTATAGGGAGCACACCTTCCTGAAAACCCAAAAGACTGAGCAACTCGTGCTTGTATACTGCAGAAATACCACTAGAAAAAAATTGGCTCTTTGCTGGATTAGGAACCAAACCAGACAACCCCATAAACTGATGAAGACAATCCCTTACCATGGAAACAGAAACCTTCTTTGTTCGACAAAAAATCATGAGATCGTCAGCAAAACAGAGATGGGTAAGATGATTCTTAGAACACCGCCAATGATACCTGAAACCTTGCTTCTGAGTCATCTTATGAAGTAAGCCCGAGAGAACTTCCATAGCTAAAGTAAAAAAGATATGGAGACATAGGATCCCCCTGACGTAAACCACAACCTCCTGGAAAGAAACCATTCAAACCCCATTAATGGAAACAGAAAACATAGTAGAAGTCATACATTCTCCTATCCAACCAACCATCCTCTCAGGAAACCCAATAGTTCTCAACACTTCTAACATAAAATCTGATCGAACTATATCATAAGCCTTCATCAAATCAATCATAAGAGCACACATCGGCACCCCACAACTCCTATGATAGTTCTTGACAAACTCCTGACATAATAAGATATTGTCACTAATACGTCGACCCACCAAAAAAGCAATTGGTTGGAGCTTACCACAGAAGGAAGAACAATCTTAATCTGATCTGCAATAATCTTATAGATACATTTATAGATAGTGTTGCAACAAGAGATAGGCCGAAAATCCTTGACCTTAGAAGGATTAGGGATCTTTGGAATAAGAGCAATAGATGTGGCATTCACCTGTTTCAAGAGCTTCCCTGAGATAAAAAAATGAGCGAATAGCATGAATAACATCATCACCTACCACACACCAAGCTTTCTTGAAGAAACTTGAGTTAAAACCATCTGGTCCAGTAGCCTTATGATCTTTCAAAGAAAACAATGCAGCCTTAATCTCTTCTTCTAAACCTCTTGGCTAAGGACCTCTCTCTGCTCATCAGAAACGAACTCGGCTAAGGCCCTAACAGGGTACTATAAAAGGACACAATCTCCTCTTGGACTAATGTAGGATCCTCCAAACGAGTATTATCCTCTGCGGTTATAGAAGTTAACTTACTTCTCTGATGATGATTCTTCATAACTTGGAAAAAAAACTTCATATTCTGATCACCAAGATTGAGTCACTGAACTCGGGATTTGTGTCTCGTGAAATTTTCCTCATCTCGACTTAGATTTCCATAAAGCAAAGGCAATCTCA